>JAAGNO010006618.1:31961-60091 GCA_033439905.1 Ceryle rudis | reverse complement strand
AAGATGATCGAAGGAAAATGTCTCTACTAGAAAATAGCTAACTTAGTTCTTAGAAGTTGTATCTTAGAAGATATTTCACTATGGTACAACCACACTTTGCAGTGCAAATTAACAGGCAACTGCATTATCCTACCTTCCCCTAACTTCTGTGATGAAAGAAATAAGAGGAATCTGTTTTAATTGTTTACTTTAAGAACACAGGCTATAGTCATATCTTTCTTGTATTAATATGTTAGTTGGACATATGCCAAGTTTATGTTAACATCTTGATTTGTTCAGAAAGGATTTACATGCATTAAAGTACACCAGTTATATGCAGTGTGTGATTCAGGGAATGCTTGTAGCACTTCAGATTTAAATTTTCATGTGTGGTTTTGGTGTTTGGGTGGAATTTTTTGTTTGTTTCTTGTTTGGTTTTTGGGTTTTTTTTACACTGCATGTATATTAATGGTTCTGTTATGTGTATTTTCTTGACTCAGGCATTGGCCTTTACTAAAAGAAGACCCGGGTTTGTGGGTTTTAAACTTTATGCTTACATAACAAAGTGGGTGTTTTATTTTGCGGCTTTATTTTCTTACATGGATGTTTAAAAACCTGCTGCTAGGGTTTTTTTTGGACTATTACTAATGTACAGTCTTCGCAGTGCATCGTATGGAAATGGGTTCATGTCTTCAATTGGTTTTCACTTTTATTACTTTGACTTGAGATTTTGGTTAAAGAACAGCTGTTTGATAAGGGCAGGTTTAATGTTGTTTGTATTACCTGAGTTTGAAATGAAAAGCAGCAATTAAAAAATGTAAATGAATATTTCTGGAAAGTGACCCCAGGGATGCACTTGATGTATGTTGTTTGCTACGGTTTATGCAATGGAAGCATATTACATAGTTCAATATTCAATGGTACCTTGCCCTCTGCCTTCTCAAAAGTTGAGCTTTAGGGGAGTACAGTCGTCAGAGTAAGAACAGAGGCTAAAGTATTAACTTAGCGCAAGCAAATCCCAAACCCAAGCCCCTTGAAATTTGATACTATCAAACAATGAAATAATAAACAATGCACCAACTTTGAGACCTGTATTGTCTTTCCCAGGTTGCACAAAGACTGGTACATGCTCCCACCTAGTAGCCTCTACTTCTCCCTGGCTTTTGAGAGAGCCTTTGTAACTTCTTCATTTGCATTGAACTGGCTTAGGAAAAGTTAGCACTCAGGCCTGCCATAATGCTCAGAATGATGTGCCTGCAAAGGCTGCTTCATTTGTTTTATAGTAGACACCTGCTACTAGCAGGCAAGAATAAGGAGAAGAAAATGTTAGTCTTAACTCTTCAGGTATGGGACAAGAATTTATTTCAGATCCCTGTAAATACTACTGTCAGCCTCTGCTGGTAATCATCATATTAAACAGTCCTCAGTGAGCCAACATCATTAAGCTACACTTCTCAAATATCGAGTCAAATTGCTTGGCTGCCAATTGCCAGCTGTTCTTTTTAAAATACATGGCCAGTAAGTAGACCTATCAAAAAAATCATTGCACAAGTCATTTTGGTTTCAACGCTTGTTTGAAGTACAAATACACCAGCCTAGAAATGAGTATAGACTTTGAAGGATGAGATGGAGGGCATCCTTTGTTCCTTTTGCTGAATAAAAATACAAATTATTCTGCTTGCTTTCTCTCTTGTAGGAATAAAAGTGCAGCCCAGAGTCACTGTGACTCCGTGGCCAGGCAGAAAGAGCAGTTCTTCTCCTCACTTGACAGCACGTGCAATCTGCAGAGTCAGTCTGTTTGCTTCGTCACTTTGCAGATGCCAATTTTCAGGAAAGTTAAGGAGGTGTAAGAATCAATAGTAATTTTAGAAATTACACATCATTATTATCTCTAAGACTTAAAGTTCAGCAAGGGGCAGTCTACGTTCCAAGTTTTCCCAACCTTGGTACCCTGAGAAAGCTCTTAATCATAGAATCATAGAATGGTAGGAGTTGGAAGGGACCTTTGGAGATCATTGAGTCCAACCCCTGAATGGCCATTAGAGATTTGTTAAAGCATAGATAAATCTTTCAAGGATTTCATATTCTAGAAGTATACTGAAACTCCTCATAGGATCTGTGCTAACTTGCCTATGCATATGCTGAAGCATGAAAAGGGACTTCCAGCTGAAAAGGGACAAAGTCAGACTGTTGCTGTGACATATCCACTCAGGTTTTGTGTGATGATCTGACACACCTGGAGAATGTGAGAGCGAGGATGCTTGTTTTTTCCCTGAGTATATTCAGTCCTTCTAATATATGCAGAAAAAGTAGCCTAACAAGGAATTTGTAGAGTTCAGGAAGGCGCTGGAAAAGAGCATTTGTGTGTATGGGCATGTGTGCAGGTTAAGGGCATAAGAGTGGGTATGGAGGACTACGAGTGAAGGCAGTATAAGAAACAGTTTTAGGGAGAATGGGCAAGAGAACGGGCGAGGTGGTTGAGGCCCCATCTCTGGAGACATTCAAGGTGGGGCTTGATGAAGGTCTGAGCAACCTGCTCTAGTTGAGGATGTCCCTGCTCTCAGCACGGGGGTTGGACTAGATGACCTCTAGAGGTCCCTTCCCAGACATTTCTATGTTTCTATGTTCTATGTTTCTATGTTTAAGAGTGTGGGGAAAGATGATCTCTGATACTTGGGACCACAAGGTCCTTTGGGAATTCTAATCTTTCTGTGGAGTCCTCAAGCTCCCCATTCCTTTTCAGCAAATAGGTGTGAAACTCACTGGTACGCATGCCCTACACAGATCCATTTTGGGATGGCAGCTATTACTGTTGTCATTGTTTGAAACTTAATTACAGAAGTTTGTGATCTAGACTTCCCATTAAAAATATAGCTACAGGTAAATCTGTATGAGAGTGCTCTGTATTATCAGGCATTTCAGAGGAAGGAGCAACATTATATGCAAAAAATTGGAACCACAATGTCCTCTTAAAAGTTAACTCATTTTTTTTTTATAGTGGGCTTTTAGTATTGCCAGTCCTGACAATTTAATTGTGAGTCTCATAACCTTTGTTCTTGTTCTGAAATGTGTAGAATTTGGCATTTATGTGACATTCTTCTTAGCATTTCAAAAGTAACTAAGAGATTACATCAATATATACTGAAGACCTACTTAAAATTGCATTGGGGTTGTTGAGTGTGTCTTGTAAACTACTATAGAAGTTTTTCTCATTTTTTTTTCTTTTGACCAAGTTAGGGCAACGGGACCTGAGGGGGCTTAACACATGAATTCTTGTGCTGCTGGTACTGGCCTTCGGAGAAATTGAGAAAGGTGGTGTCTCCCTTCCCAGAGCTATGAAAACTGTGATAAAATCAATTAGCCATCTGTGCATGTATTGTAATTAGTAGTTAGTACTGTCATGGGCAGTTAAAGAACAACCAGCCTTTTGTGTGTTTATCTCTCAACATACTGGTTGCAATGAGACTAATGAGACTCCCCAGGAATATAAACACCTCAGATATAGTGGTAGAGTATGAGGTGTATATTTTTATTGTAACATTTCAAATAGGAAGTGTTTGTTTGGGAAGTGTCAAAACTGTGGTTGGCACAGTAAATTCAAAAGCAGCCATAAGGCATTTTAAAGCGATCTTTTGCTTGGCTTTTTCATGTCACTGTGGCTTCTGTGGAATCTTAGATGGAATTCTTCTTGTTGGAATTTTTATTGCCTTAGTAATTGTATCTGCTAGTACTCAGTCTTTTTACATTTTAAATTATTTCCACAACGTTTTCTGAGGACAGACATTTTATTAGACATATGAGCCCTCAATATTATAAGCTGTAAAAGCATTGCAGGATTTTTGTCAGTCATTTTTGTCAAAATTTTGTCAGGCAGCAGCCATAATGTTATGCTGGAGTACCTCATGCATGTACGTTTTCTCAAAGACATCCAATTCTCTTGGGAATCATACCTCAAACGATTTGTTCTGCAGCATTTACATTTGTGAAGCCTTCAAACCTTTCCTCAGAGAAACTGTTGCAGTTTGTCCTTGATATGCCTCTTTTTCCACTTACCATTCTTAATTAAATTCAGTATTGTTTTTTTAGGGTAAAACTTTTGTTTTGTTCCTGATCCTGTAAAAGGTTTTGTAAACAGAGGGGCTTATCCAATGAAATGGGCATCTGCATGTAGAATCATATTGTATCTCAAGTTGGAAGGGACCCATGAAGATCATTGAGTCCAATTTCCTGCTCCTTGCAGTACTACCTAAAACTAAACCATATGACTAAAAGTGTTGTCTGGATGGTCCTTGAGCTCTGACAGGCTTGATGCCGTGACCCATTCCCTGGGGAGCCTGTTCCAGTGACCAACTACCCTCTTAGTGAAGAACTTTTTCCTAATGTCCAATTCGAACTTCCCCTCATACAACTTCATGACATTTCCTTGTGTCCTGTCCCTGGTCATGTATGTCTATTTGTAGGCTAGGTTGTTTTTAATTTGAGTGACACCTTGAAAGTTGAGTAAGGATTGCCTAATGTTACATGGAAGGCATATGGTTACTCATTGTCATTATGTGAGGCAGGCAGAACCTGGCTGAAGATGTAATGCTTTATTTGATTATCTGACACTAGACAGCATGAGAGAAACAATTATATAAATTCACAGCAATTACACTGTTTGGATTGCAAACTAAAACTGAGTTTTACAGAAAGGAAAGACATATAATGGCTGAGAGCACATAACTACAATGACAAGTGCATGTCTTGCTACAGGATTCCTCCTGTGCTTTTTCTTTTTTAATAGTGAGTAAAGTTTACTTCACTGGTTCTCCTCTAACCTCTCAACTGTTGTGCTTTCAAATCCCCTCACTGAAACAGAAAGCAAGGAAGGGTACTGTTCCCTCCCTCTTTCACTTGAGTAGGTGGCTAGCTTGGTCATGGGCACTTAGCTCAGTTCTCTGTCTGTCAGGAGTCTAGTAGAGTGGAGTCCTATTTTAATGACTAGGCTGCTGAGGTAATATTGATTTTTTTTTCCTGAGTTTTAATTGAGAAGACACCTTACTGATGGGAATAGCAACAGTCAAGTATCAATGATTCTGCTTCATAAGAGAAGTTTCTTGACGTCCAGATTGTGAAGAGATTATGTTCATTACTGCATAATTTTATTGTGAACCATATAGCTCGTGCTGCCTCATTTGTGCTTTTGTTTTGTTTTGTTGGGTTTTTTTGTTTGCTTGGTTTTTTTTTTGTTTGTTTGTTTTGTTTGTCTGCAAGTGACTTTAGTCTTGCGAGAATTCTGAAGAAGGAATTAAGTGTCTGAGTACCAGGACAACCATGATTCAGGAGAGATGCATGTCTACATAATTCTTCTCCTAGAAAAGAGTTTGATGTGTGCAGACCTTAGATATGTTCTGGAATGGCCAAAACAAAATTAGTGAAGTATTAAAGCAGTGTATGGTGGTTTTGATATTTGATGACTAATGTGTACAAGTGGTTCTTTTTCTTGGTGTTTGGAAGCAAACACCTTCACCTCTCCAACCCCAGTACTACAAAGAGCTCTCATGCAAAACTGTAAATGCTCAGTGTTTTGTAGACTTTCTGGCCTGAAACATTCTGCTATAAATCCTGTAGCAGGGTTTTAAGTGGTAGAAGATATTAATTCTCAACCTTCAATCTGTCAGTTCTATAGAGTCATTCACCTGTTTTGTCATAGGCCTTAATTTCTTCTCTTTCCTCCTGTGCTAGAAAGTCTTTGACTTGATGCAAGAGAGATATAATCTTTGTAGATTAATCAATGTATTTTTTCCATATCATTTAACCAAGAGAAGTTTCATTTGCATTTTAATTTGTTAGTCTGAAACAGCGTGTTTCCTTTACAATTTCTTACCAAATTCAAGACATTACTGAATATCTGAAACAAGCTAATGAAAATTCTTTTCCCTGCTCTGAAATTAGTATTTTGCTCTTTTTTTTTTTTTTTTTTTCATTATTTGATGCTTCTTGAATTTTCTTGATGGGACACATAATTGCTCTTGAGCTGAATAGAGCAAATCTGTTGATGTATAAATCTGTTCCAGCCCTCTGTAGCCATTGTGTGCTACCTCATATGAAAATCCACATTCTTCTACTTCACAAGAAAATGATAGGGTAGAATATCTCCAAAGGGTCTATTTAAGAATGTACTCTAATGGGGTCCAGCTCCAGAGATGAGGAGGAGAATAACATTTAGATGGAATTTTCTGTGAGAATGGGTGCTGTGTGAACATGTAAGCTGCAGAAGCTGTGCTACCGCTAACTGTATTTTGTAGAGGCAGTTTTTATAGTACAAAGAAGAGGCTTTTTTCTCTTGTCCTTTCTGAAGTTTTATGTCTTCATCATCTCACTCCTCCAGAGATGCTTTCTGTTTCTTGCCTACAATGTCCTGGGAAAATAGATAAGCTGCTCAACATGCATTAAAGCTTTATCAGCTTCTGGACTGAAGTGCCCTTCAGTGAGAATGCCCAGGTGAACACAACCCTCTTGTCTGAATTACTGTGATAAAATGGGACAAGAAAAGCAGTCTGCAAGGGGCTAGTGACCCAAACAGTAAAGGGCTTTATAGGTGAAACCCAACATTTTGTATTTAACCAAAGAACAGATAAATATTAGGGCAATACCGACAGTTCTGGTGCTTATTTCCTGTAAACACTTGACTCAGCATTGCATCAGGTTGAGCTTTGACGTGCCTTTTTGATGTACATCATTCTATGCCAGTTTAATTAGTAATGAACAAAGGTATGGGTGACTGCAGTGAAACTCTTGTCCATTAGGTAGTGCGATCTTCTAGACAAATGCAGCTGTAAGGAGAGGAGATGGTTCTCACTGCTGCTTCTCATATTTGATCATAGGAAACATTCCTAAATCAGGTATTACTTGAGTGTTTCTATTTAACTTTTGTCAGTAACTTCTTTAATCTCATACCACACCACCATCTAACCTAGTGTTTTGTTATCATCAGATTTTCTGATCTGCATTGTGATTTGCATGATGCTTATACATTTGTCACATCTGTCCTGTATGTCATACAGAACAGGTAAAATATCGTTTTTTGAGGCTTTAGAAGGGAATGGCGATTAACCCTCCAAGTTGAAGGCAAAGACGTGGAAGACAGATGAAAAACTGGCACACTGAAAAAAGGCTGTTGTTTAGTTGAACTGCCAAAAGTTGCCCAAGGATTTTGCCGTATCGACTATTTGGATGATAGAATAATAGTGACATTTCATGCTGATATGTACAAATTGATGCATATGAAGAACTTAACTGCAGCTATGCATGTGTAATGGGGAGTCTAAACAAATTACATTATTCTGGACAAGTCATTGGGCAATAGCTTGTAGTGACTCAGTGTTCAGCAGTAGTCTAAAAAATAAGTAAACCTTCAGAAAGCAATAGGAAAAGAAAGGAGAACCAAGCCAAACCTGCCATCATGTTATTGTAGAAATCCTGTTTATATAAATACCATATCAACTATTAGCCATCATAAAATAAAAATGACACAGAAGATGATAGAAGACAAGAATGATCACTCAGAAGTGCAATATAGCTTCCACTGAGTTTGAGGTAATAGATTAAAACCTGTTAGAGTATAAGACAGAGGACTGAGGTCAGATGAAATAGTAACCTGTAAGATCACAAGCTGAATTTATGATGGTGAAAATGGAGTAATTGTGCAACATTTCTTTAGCTGCTTTGTGGGTCCCACTTAGTGCAAAATAATTTTTCTTTTTGGTTTCAAGAGAAGGTATGGTTTATAACTGCACAATGTTGTGTAACTCTCTACCATCTGGAGGACAAAGGTTTAAATGATTTCAAAAGTGAAGTTCCTTCATGAAGTACCCGTGAAAGATAGGTATGGATTTAATCTTTGAATTATGAGGTAAAGTGCTGGCGGTTATAAGGTTATACAGGAAGCTAGATGAACTTTTATTCAGACCTTCTATGATCATCACTATGTATGTGCCTCTCACAGTTTTTGTTAATATTAAAAAGTTGTGGTTTTTTTTAAATTAAGGCTTTATATCTACTCTACAGTAATGACCTATTCCGACCTGTAGCTTGTGAGAGTCCATCCACTCCTTCAGGTTTGGTATTTGGATACCAAACCTGAGGAAGGCCAGAATTTAGGGAAATTATTCTACCAGATTCCACTGGAGATGTATGCTGGTAAAACTCTTATAAATTCACAGTCATGTAAGACATCACTTCATGTCTGGATTGGCTTAAAGCTATAAAGTGGTAGGATGCTTATTTCCATATAGCTTCTACCCTTCCCACAGAGGACACCAGAGTCTTGGCCTGTGGAACTTGAATTCATAAACCACGTGCTCTTTTGCTGTAATCCTCGGTGGATTTTTCACCAGAAATTTTTATTATCCTTCTTAATAAAGCATGTAAGGGAGGGGTGAAGGCAGCTGAACAGGGCTGGTGAGCTGATCTTTCACTTGTATGTTGGTTGTTCAGTTCTAGTGCACGAGTTGTCAACAGTTATTCCCATCTGAAGGTGGTTGCTTTACTGTTCTCATAACATGAATTCACCATTTACACTGTGTGGCTAGCTCAGCAGATAGCAAAAGCCTGAAGGACTGAAACTGTGGGTCAAAGGAACAACTCTTAGTGAAGAATAGAATAGGTACACATTTTTCAAAATGGATACTGTAAATATGCAGCTTATTCTACCTTTTTATCTGCATCATAGGAATGTGGATGTTGATTTGGCTTTATACCTTTTTTTTAACTGTGATAGACTATATTTTGTGCATAAATCTTTTTTTAGTTAGAAAACCTGAGGATTTTTTCCATTACAATGTAGAAAGGCATCAAGTGAAATAAAAAAAAACCCCACAACAAAAACCAAACCCAAACAAACCAAAGCAAACAAAACCCCAAACAACAAAGCCTTTCATGTGAGTATCTCAAAGTGAAAATGAAGGGAAGCTAAAATCCAGGCTTTCAAATGAGATGAGAATTTCACTGCATGACATATTTAAACTTGAGAAAGAGATGAAGGTGAATTCATCTTTTTTGTGTTAAGTTTTAATTCATTTATAGAAAACTTTCTTCTCCTAGCTATAATACTATGGATGACTTTGAAATGGGATATCATTGAGCTTTATCCCTGTATGAGATCAGCTGTAGCAATATGTGTAACTGAAAAATTAAATATTTTCAGGGACTCTTCCCTGGAGTTTATACTAGTAGATATTAAAAAGCTATTGTTAATTCTTTTTAACTCTCCCTAAAGAAAAACTTTGTAAACTGCAGCTCCAGTATTCGTCACTAAAACTTGTGTCATAGAAATATTAATGCCCTTTCCTGATGAGCTAAATTTATTTATTTTTTTTTTGTATTGCAAATATGAGAATTGCCAGCTACGTGGGTTTAGGAATTGTATGTCATAGTAGACAGGCTAGTTCAATTAAAACTACTCCTTTAAGCCATCTACTTGATGTAACCATCTTCCAGACAGTGCATACATTTTAATTTTATGCTGCTTGTGTTCTTTGTCGTGTTTTGAAAAATGATTGACTGAGATATTGATATGAGTATCTTTCTGTTTTTCTTTTATTTTTTTTTTCAGAGTAGTCTAGGTTGTGGTGTTTTGTACACAATATATTAGTAACATTAAAAATTAGCACCAGAACATGAGGTTATGTGTATTTACAGGTACACCATAAGTCCTGGGAATCATGGCACATTTCTTGTCTAGAATTTTATTCATGTATCATGAAAATACTTCCATTTCTCTAGTGAAATGCTGCTCCTGTTGACAGCACATGTAACTGTATGATGCTGAAGATGAATGACTCTGCTACAGCTTACTGTCTTTCACTTGGGGATGAGGAATTTAGGCAAAGAAGATGCAGATTATTTTACCTGACACTCAGTATAGGCTTCATACTCTTTCCAGACAGGCATTTTTTTCTGCATAATTTTAAGACAAAGGCATGAACACAGTACTAGCTGAGATAAAATTCTGTCTGTGTGTAATAATTGCATTTGTATTTGCAAGTATGAGTGAGACATGGCTGGGAGAAGACCATTTCTTTTTTATACAGCAAGACATGCGTTGCAAGGTAAGGTGCATTGGAGTCCCAGTTTGTGTCTAACTAGATACCCACCCTTAGCGGAAAAGCCTATAGATCTGCTCTCTTCTTACAAGTAGAATAACCATGAAATTCCATGCCTTCCCTAAGGTCTGTATCTGGTATGCATGCATATTAACTGCTGATGACACTGCAGATGTGACTGCCTCGGTTCTTTGCATTTATTGTCTTTATGTACTTTTGGCTATTAATCAGAGCCTAAAAGAATTCTTATACAGTACCTTTAACCAAGAGCTAAAAAAACCCAAAACCCAAACCAACAACAACAGCAAACCAAAACCAAAACAAACAAAAACCAAAAACCAAAACTCAAACAAACAAGAAGAAAAATGTAAGGCTTGGAAAATAGTATACAGCTTCCTGAAGAGGAAATCTTAAATCAAGCTGAAAGACAAAATTCAAGTTCTTGTCATAGATACATTTCGCCAGTGTGTTTTAGTCTAGATTATTTTATTTCTGAAATTTTTTCCGGCATAGCAAGGAGCACAGTAGTATCAAAACCAATCTCAGTGTAACTGCATTAGTGTCCACAGGAAGATATGGTTTTGCTATGAATGTTGAAGTGAGGTTTTCCAATCGCACAGAAAAAGTGTAATTGTACAAAATCATTGAATTAACCTTTTGCATATAAAGACTTCTGTCACTGAGTTGAAAATATATCTGGACTGATTTGAAGTATTTTTCAGATGTGTAAAATCATTACACAGTTCCCTTTGAACTTGCACTCTGAACTTTCTTTATAATGCAAAGTATAATTGGAATCAATCCCTAAAACCATAAAATCTCTTTTTTGGTCTTAAAAGTTGCAAAAATCATTTGCACTAGGTTACTTTGCACTTTATTTGAGACCGTGACTTTTTAAGTGAAGTCCCACCATAGCAGATAATGCAGTTGGTATAGTTCAAGTACTGGCGTTGCAAAGCAAGTTTAACAGTATGTTGTACTTGGAATAACTTGTCAGGCATTCCATTGTGTGATATTATCCACTGCTATTTTAAGATAAAAATTCTTTTCTTTGCATTCAACACATTTTTGTCACTGCTGCGTTGTTTTTTTAAGGTTGTGTCTTGTGTACTCTCTGTATTCTAACTGCAAACTAAACCCAAACTTACCAGTTTAAGGAAGGGGTCGTATTTTGTGATCACCTGTGATAGCAAGGAACTGAACTGGACTTGGTCAAGTGTTGTCCCATCCAGTCCTCTGTTTCTGAGTGCAACTTGTTAAGTAAGCTTCTACCTAAATCAGTTTTTACAAAACACTATTAATGGTTTATGAAGTGGCTGGCTAGATGTACAGATGACTTTTCAAGTGAGTAAATTTTCAGTAAAGTGTGTTTACTTTTTCCTTGTCTATTCAATCCGCAGTTGTCAGACTGGAAAAGTGTGTGTTGAGGAGCAACGGCTCTCCTTAGTCATGCAGTTTCTTCCATGAGAAGAAAATGGGCTCATGCGGTCGTGTAATAATTGTGCAAATTACTTCTTGGAGAGGAGGGAACAGTTCACTGCCTTTCTCCTTTGCTGCCTTTCTCCCCTCCTCTCTCTTGGATGATTTAATGTAGACTAATGGAAATAGGACATTATTACAAGTTCCATTTGAACAATATGTAGTATGACCACACAGAACACAAGGTAACTACAGGCATTCTTTTCACTATGCCATATTAATAAATGATGGTTTGCATGTTTAGTTAATTGACCATCAGAACTGTGACATTGTGTGATCTCTCTGTCTCAAGTATAGCAAACTTGCAGATGACTGTGTATCTGTTACCTTGAAAAACTCCAAAGGTGTCTATGTGAGAAATTGTTTCAAGTGCCACAGAGCATTTTGCAGTCTGCCCTGGGATGAAAGCAGTGGCATGACTTACAATACCGGTAAGGTGAAGCTTGTAATTGCAACTGGTTTTCATGCAGAGCTTTAAAACCTAAACCCACAGGTATTTGACTTTTTTTTATTATTGTATTGAAAGAAACATTTTTTTAGGTCGTTTACTTTCACACCCTCTTGGGGAAAAAAAAAAAATTGGTCCCATGTTACATAGTATCATAGAATCATTTTGCTTGGAAGAGACCTTTAAGATCATCAAGTCCAACTGTTAACCCAGCACTGCCAGGTCACTACTAAACCATGTCCCTCAGCACCACATCTATATGTCCTTTAATACCTCCAGGGATGGTGACTCCACCCCTTACCTGGCAGCCGGTTACAGAACTTTACAACCCTTTCTGTGAAGAAATTTTTCCTAATACACAGTTTAAACCTTCCTTGGTTCAT
Source organism: Ceryle rudis (assembly GCA_033439905.1). Taxonomy (NCBI): domain Eukaryota; kingdom Metazoa; phylum Chordata; class Aves; order Coraciiformes; family Cerylidae; genus Ceryle; species Ceryle rudis. The sequence continues at coordinate 47,717 of JAAGNO010006618.1, read as the reverse complement.
CTGGAGGCCATTTCCTCTTGTCCTATTGCTTGTTAATTGGGAGAACAGACTGACCTCCCCATTGCCACAACCTCCTTTCAGGTAGCTGTTGAGGATGAGAAGGCCTCCGTTTCTCTAGGCTAAATGTCCCCACTTCCCTCAGCCTCTTCTTATAAGATTTGTTCTCTAGACCCTTCACCAGCTTTGTTGCCCTTCTTTGGACATACTCCAGCACCTCAATGTCCCTCTTGTGTTGAGGGGCCCAAAACTGAACACAGTATTCGAGGTGCAATCTCACCAGTGTCGAGTTAAGGGGGAAGACCACTTCCCTAGTCCTGCTGGCCACACTATTTCTGATATGGGCCAGGATGCCATTGGTATTCTTGGCCACATGGGTACACTGCTGGCTGTTGACCAGAACCTCAGGTCCTTTCCTGCTAAGCAGCTTCCCAGCCACTCTTCCCCAAGCCTGCAGTGTTGCATGGGGTGGCTGTGACCCTAGTGCAGGACTGAGCACCTGGCCTTCCTGAACCTCATCCCGTTGTCCTCAGCCCATAGATCCAGTCTGTCCAGATCCATTGCCATTCAGGCAATTTCTTACCCAGTGAAGTGTACACCCATCCAAGCCATGATCAGCCAGTTTCTCCAGGAGAATGCTGTGGGTAACAGTGTCAAAATTTGTTTTACTCAAGTCCAGATAAACATTCACAGCCTTTCCCTCATTCACTAAGCAGATCACCTTGTAATAGGAGGAGATAGTTTATAGTCAAGGAGGACCTGCCTTTCAGGTCCTGGGCCTGATCACCTGGTTGTCCTGTACATGCCTTGTGATGGCACTCAAGTTGATCAACTCCATAACCTTCCCTGGCACTGAGGTCAGGCTTCCAGACAGCCTTTGTGTACCAGCCAGGTTTCCAAGTCCTGCTTGTGGTACTGTGAACAGAAAAAGAACACATTTTTACATTCGGGCCAAGTTGTGTTCAGTCACAGTCTGCAAATGGGGTTGGGTGTAGGGGAAGGGATGGGGCTAGCACGGGGGAAGGAAGGGGATAGGTAGAGTAGGGGGTCAGGCAAAAGTGCTGGGAGGTCTGCATGGGGTGAATCAGGAGATCCTAACAAAATCCAAACATAAAAAGGAAGTGTACAGCAGGTGGAAGCATGGACAGGTAACCAGGAAGGAGTGCAGAGGCATCATCCGAGCATGCAGTAATACAGTTAGGAAAGTCAGAGCCCAGCTGCAATTGCATCTGTTGTGAGGTGTCAAAGACAACAAGAAGAGCTTGAATGCAGTAATGTGCAGATTTTTCTAATGCAATAAAGATAATTAAATTAATTTAAAATATGGAAGGGTGTGGCTTCTTTGAGTTAGAGCCTATTACTTTTTGGACTGTTTGGCTTGCTATTTATCTCCATGCCTTGGCCCAACACCTCGCCTGCTTCTAGAATTCAGTTCCCTCTTTTGCTGCCTTTTGTGTTGCCTTTCCCCATGGCTGTCCACCACTTTTCCCTTCACGTGGTGCCTGTCTTTTGGCACATAGTGGTCTTTGCAGATGCTTATTCACGTCTGGGTTTTTTTTTTTCTCTTTTCCTGAGCATCCTGTTGTCATATTCTCCCTCATCCTCAGGCAAATTTGATGTTGACAGAATAAGGACAAGAAAGATAAATGTTTTGAATGCATTTTCTCATAAATTCAACTGGAAGCTTTTTTTTCATGTTTTCTTTGGACCCCAGTGCTTGAGACACCTAAGGATAAGTTTTGGCCTAGAGCGGAAGTCTTTTTTCAGGAGAGGTGAAGCCTTTTATCTGCTTAAAAATGAAGCTAAGAAACTGAGTAGTCTTCTGGAATATGCCTCTGTGACTAAGTCTGGGAAATAGATGAGGGGGGGAAGATAACAGGTGTTATTTAATTTTGGGTACATCTTATGGAATTCGCTCATGCCATTCCACTTATATCATCACTGAAGCCACTGATGTTAGATTCAGCAGTGAGCCTTGAGTCAAGAGGTATTTAAGCTTGCTTTTAAGTCTTGGTAACTGTGGTGGGACATGAACGAGTGTGAAGAGTTTAAGCACACCGTGCTTTCTTCAAAGTGGGACTTTATGGGGGAGCCTGTTTCTGGTGGTCTTGTGACATGGGTCACTAGAGCTGCCTGGGGTGTGAGCCAGGGCTCTAATTCACTTGCTAGTTCATTGCACCTCCTTGTTACCTAAAAAATGAAATGCAGTTGAGCTGTGTTCCTTCTCTCCTGAAGGTTTCACTTATGTGTATGTTATTGCTCCCAGTCCTAGTCTGTCCAGTGTTACCCCAGAATGTTTCTGGGGAGCCAGGAACTGTCTGAAGCACAGGCCAGCAGGGGTTGCTGTAGGAGTAGAAGATGGAGAAGATTCACTGCCTCTCTTTTGGAGATGCCCTCCCTGAGGGTTTTCCCCTGCTGTCCCTCTTTTCCCTCCTACTGCACTCAAGCTCGCTTGGGCTGGGCAGTGGCTTCGATCACGGAGTAGGTGTCCACTGCTTACTCACACCTTTGCATATTGTGTATGTTCATAAATTAAATACTACGTTGCACCCTTACAATGCTAAAATTACCTTCAGAGTTCATATTTTGGCTCAATAAATTTTAAATGCTTTTCGTATTTATCGTTTCTGCGAAAGTGGGCAGTGGCATTCATAGCACTTATTTCCAGATGCCCATAGATTATTGTTTTAATATCATTTGTCACTGAAGAACTTGCTGATTTCCTTCAGGACTGGGAGATAATTAGATTGGAAATTATTAGTTGCATCCTTTTGATTGAATGTTGAGGTTTTTTCCTTAATTCCTGTGAAATCACTGTTAGCTATTTTGGCTGCAGGGCTGCATTGGGCTGAGGCAGTGCTACATTGTAAATCAATATCTTTTCAAAAAGACGGCTGTAAATTGCCTAGATAGCATATGCATGGTTACTTTGGCTGCAATGCTGCTGCAGAGCCTTGATACTCTGCCTTTCTGGGAACTCCACAGGCAAGTCCATCATATATTTATAAAGAAAAAATCTTTTTAGAAAGAGCTTGGAATTACTGATGAAATTTAGACAGAGAAATATTGTACCCTCACTGCTCATCTGTACCTTTCATATTTTACTCCTCTGGGATTACCCTGTCTTGAGGGATTTCTTTGTTTTCTGCTTTAGATTTCCCCCTTTCTCGACTGTAGTACAGCCGTACCATTTCAGCTTGCTAGTGCAGAAAGATGTTGTGAATTCAGTTGCTGAATGAGCCCGGCCTGACTGCAAACACTAACATTGCTAGAGAGATGTCAAAGTGTTGCAGGTGAATCTAACCTGATCGGAGCAATAGCAAAACGGTAAGATGGGGATCGTTTCAATGTCTGGGATTAATTGGGTGCTGGGGTTTCCCGTTTCAACCTGAAGCATAGTTATCACATGCTTCTAACTTGAGCAGGATTCATTCTGTGCATGTCAGGGTAGGTTTTCTCAGGAATGCTTAAAATCCAGGCAGAGAGAGGTGGTGGGAAGCTGGGAATGCCACATGAGACCTCTCGGCAGCCACCCTGGTGAGAGTCCCCGGCAGCACTGCCTGCGGTTTGTAAATATCAGGGAAAAGGTAGGGGAAGGCTTAAAAGCCATGCTTTTCTCAGTACAGCTTTGTATTTCTCTCTACAGCAGCCTTATTTATTATTGTATTGAGAGGATAGTATGGGCAATTTTTTCCGATATATGCTTGGCTGAATGCCCTCTGGGACAAGTGAGTGAAGGACACGATCAGCCACTTTTTCATCTTTCTAACAAGTCTGTGCATCTTGCTAGATCTGAATAAATGTTTTTATCAGTTACAGATTTGGTTGGTGGTAGAAGATAAAATTAAAACGATCCTTTATAAACACATCTATATCATGGACGTCAGAATATCTTTTTGCTTTGTTAACCTCTGTGTTTATTTTATTTCTCTTGCATGCTGTCTTTAATAAAACAAAAGGTGAGGTAGTCTTTTTAAGTAGTCATTCTGGAATGCTTATGTAGGAGTGTGTTGGCAGCGGTTTGGATCTTAGTGGAATATTTCAACATATGAAAGCGTAGAGCAGCAGTGTGTTCAGGGAAAGACAGGAGGAAAAAAGCAGCAGTTACCATTAGTACAAGACAGAAAGATTAAAATGTGGCCATTGTACAGAATAATTTGAATTATTTTTGATGACTTAACTGACATTGTGTTTCAGTTCTAGATCAAGTCATAATCTCAAGAGAAATCCAGTGGAAAAAAAAAATCACTGTACATGTTCTAGCATTTAAAGGAAATCAACTGTAATAATAATGGTAGAGTGATGAAATATGTTGGCTAGGGGTGAAAGCAGAGGGTTTTATTTCTATAGGAGCTTGTTTATACTTTATGCAGTATGTGAATTATACTCCAATAAGAGATCATCTGTATATCAATGTGGGATCAAATAACTAGTTTGACAGGGATTCACGTTTGCTTTTTCTGTACTTGCCAATTAAAGGGTTTTCTTCTTGTCACTGAATATGATTAAAGGGGGAAGGTTTAGTCCTATCTCAATTATATTCTGAAGGTTTCATTATTATTTTGCTGGAGTTCCTTATTTAAAATAAATATTTTATAAATGTGACACTGTGTACTGCAATGTAGGTGATGCGAAGTGGGCCGTTTCACACTGTATACAAACAATTTGCATAGTTTTGTCTCAGGAAATAGAGATGTTTTATTTTTTGTTCAAGAATAACCTTGAATCTTTCTGTTACAATAATTATTTCAGCTGCAAGCATTTTTCACTGAAGTTTTCCTTTGCTTATACTGCCATATTTATTAATAAATTGAAGATTTTCAGTGCATTTGCCTTTGTTTAGTGCATAAAAGTAATCCAAGCATTTGTGTTTGCTATCATGTTGTACAAGGAATGAAAGTCCAGAAACTCTTAGGTGTGATGGATTTTTTTAAAGCAAATTTTATATTACATTTTTTCTTACTGATATTTTTTCATCTACATACATACATGAAAGTTGTTGCTTCCATCAGCTTGCTTTCTTTATGTATTTTTTTCTCCCTGAAAGTAAAACTATCAGCTCTGCTTGCTGTGTTACTACTGTCTCTGGAGTTTTCCCACTTTAGTTTTCTGGGTTTAAGAAATCAATAATGTTTTGGACACTTTTTATTAATAAACAATATTCTCTATGGTAAAAGTATTCAGTTAAACACAGATTTGAAGTTACTAGGGGCAGAAATAACATGTGATGTGGAAAATGTGGGCCTAAGTTAATGCAGATGGCAAACACGAGAAAGAGTTTACTAGGCAGTTGGTGCTGAGTGCTCTGTAGGGATTACAATCTTCTCGGTGTGGATGAGGCTTGTAGTGAGGCTGAGGTCTGTCACAGCAGGACATTGAGAGTTTACTCTAGAAGTGAATGTTTGACACAGTCTCCTTCATATCTCTGGCTCTAGTTAGAATGAAATTCAAAAAGTTGGAGTTGAACAAGATAAAAATCAACATCACATCTTAGAGCAAGGCTGGTTAGCCAGCTGTGGAAATCCCATAGCAAAAACAGGCACCTAACTGTCTCTTTTTAGCTATTTTGCTGTGTAACTCAATACAGAAGCAAAGAAAAAAATCCCAAACACACATACAGAGGTTTTAACATTTTTCCCCTCACACTGTAAGCTCAGGTGGGCTATTTAAAAAGTTGACTTCTGAGTAGATATCTCAGGCAGGCAGTGCTTGTTTCTCTCAGAGACTCCACAGACAAGAAAATGGACAGTACCATTAAAAGGGCCTGTGCTTAGACTTCAAAACAAGCATTCCTAGTTGATCCCAAGGGGTGGCTGAAGTGGGCACTGTGGGAGTGAGTCACACAGCTCTGCTGAGCTCCAGCTGCCAGAGGTAAGAGATTATTTTGTCCTTTAAGGGAAATCTTCACATGCTGCCAGCTACCACTGAGCTTTTGCCTCATGCAGGTTTTGGTACGCTGTCCTGGCCTGACCTACATGGTCATTGGGAATTTGCTGGGGCAAGAGCCTGTGCAAATGCTTGGCTGGGTCAGGTGGGGCTCCAGGCTTTCATAGTTGGTGACTTCTCTCTAAATGTGAGAGTAGCTCCCAGAAACTGCCAAGCAGATCCAGACAGCTTTGTTGGGGTCATTTCCCTTTGAAGTTCTGGCAAAATACTCAGCTATCAGGCAATGCTATACATGGTTTGGAAATTGAGTTTGATAATCCTAGTGTTAAAATTCTCCTGAATGTTTCGGGTACTGATACAATGATAATTACAGTTTACAAACCATGTTGAAATGAAGGAGAGTATCCTAGGAAATACTAAATGAAAGAACAGAAAGACTCTGTGATACAAGTGCTCCAAAGCCTGTTACTGAATTTAGGAAAATTGTCACTGGTGTTCTTAATTCAGGAAGAACAGGTTAAATGTTACGTTTTCTAAGCTTGAACCCCCTTGGGTGCATAGTGGCTTCCAACATCTTTGATTAAGTTTTTCTTTTGGTACCATGGCAGGAAGGTACATGAAAGGAAAGTTGGTTAATTAAGGAACAGACTATTAAGGACTTTAACTTTTTTTTTTTAATCCTGCTATCATAACATTACTGTCAGGAGAACTTCTCCCAGCAGCAGCTCCATCAGCCATGGTGTGCTTCTTCCACACATGTGATTGTTTCTGGATTTGGGTGTAGTTTAGTAAATACCTTCCTATGACTACTTTTTCCTTTTGAGATAAGTATTGTATACTGTCAGAATTATTGATTATATGCATCTCTTTCACATGTGGCATATTTTTCACCAATATCTTTCATTCCACTCCCGAATGTAAGCCTGTGTATAATTCTGGATTTAGCAATTTAGCAAGAAGAAAGTAATGAAATAGCAATTTAGCATAGTGCTGGATGTTGAATTCGGGGGGGTGATTTTTTATTACAAGATTTTTAAATCAACAGCATAAACAGATCATTTTGCCTCTGTAAAAGTATCTTTTGGCCTTTTCCTTCTATTGTTGATGAACTGAAACAGTATTGTGATCTTGATCTTCTGTGGATGGGCTTTCTCCTAAGTTTCTCTATCAGTTCTAGACTGGCCCACAAAAGATGCAGAAGCAGGCAGGTTTATCTGTTAACTGTCTTACTCTAATATGGTGTGCTAGTCAGAAATGGTGTGAAAAGTGCGGGTGGGGATTTTTGGTTTGCTTTGCAAAAAATTTTAAAATTTATTACTAGAATTTGGGCAAGTAAATGCTATAGTAGACCTTGCTATCTCATCCTGTTGGCTAGGAGATCAGTTGCAGCTTCTGACTGAAAAAGATTTCTGATAAACTTTAGCTAGACATTATATAAATGTAAAGTAAACTTAAGCTAGTAGCAAACATTCTATCAGCAAGCTTTTGATTTAGCTTGCATCATTCTATTCTGGAAATTGTGTAGATTTCATGTTAGTTTTATTTCAGTTTTGCTGTGTAGGATGTTTGTAATTTAATACTGAATTGTAGACAACTTACCTGAAGAGGAAGATACAAATGTTCCCAAGTGACCAGTGAGGAAATAAAACCATTAGAAAAAAGCCTAATACCTGTTGTGAAAACTCACCTTCATTTACTTGATTTCTGATGCTTTTCTGTCTACAGGCTTAGTATGTTTGAATGTGTCCTCTCCCAGTTTATTACACTTCGTGTAAGTGTAATGAAAACGTATTTAAACCTGTAGATAATATGTGTAAAATATGCTTGCCCAGACTTCCCTGTAAATAGTGGGTGTTTTAATGAACAAATGGGGTCCATTGATAAACATTGACTATGGAAATGTTATTTTAGTGTTATGTAGAAGAGTTTTCTTGGAAGGTTCTATGGTTTAATGATGGGGATGATCGCTTTTGCTGCTGCCTGGGAAAGCAGTGAAACCACCACCCCTAACTTTCAAGTTGGCAAGGAATTCCCTGTATTTGGCAAAGTAGTCCAGATACATAAAATTATATAAATTGAAAATGTGATTATACTCTGGTAGGCAGCCGTGTGGGAAAAGTTATGCAAAATACCTGCAGTAAGTCTTGAGTTCTGCGAAATATTTTCACAAGAAATGTAATGTACTGGAAAGATGGAGGACTTCTCACTCACGGTCTGACTTTAACCATATTTGACCAACTTGATCCTTGGGATTTGTTGTTTGTTGAAAGTGATTCAAAATGAACTTACACCTTTGGAGATGTAAATCACCACCAGCTGTAGAAGACTTGGCTGTTTTGTACTGTTACAGCTTTTTCTTTAGAATTGTTTTGAACATAGTTAAAAGTCTTCTGCAGCACATGTTTTTGGTTGAACACATCAAAGCAGCAGCAGTGTTTTTCACTTCTCTGTTGAAATGTCTAATTTTTTGAAAGTTAGGCATTATCTTTATGCTGTTCAGAAAATTCTTCTAAAATTAGAGTCATTCCTATGATGCTCTCTTCTCACTATCAGCTTGAAACCTCTCCATCTTAAGTTTTATGCATCTTTGCAAGAAAAGATATAGTGCCGTTTTCTTCGTATTCAGAATAACTTTAGATGCTGTAATTTCCATTATGCCCCTGATAAAATTCTGAGTTCTGGTACCTGGTATGTTTGCAGATGTTCTGCCATTTTTTTCCAGCATAGCACCTTATGTACTGAGAAGCAAGCCTTATTACATTTCATTCCACCTTTTTGCTTTGAAAGTTTTTGTGCTGCTGCAAGTCTGACAAACCTGCAGTAGCTGTTAGAAAAATTCCTTTAAGACTTTTCATTCAAGTTCTATAGAATTCTGTAACCAGGTCATTTATCAGAGAAAAAAAAAAGAAAAAAGAAAAAAGAACAAGTTAAAAAAGTCAGGTGTATATGAGATCGAAACACAGGAGAGGACTTCTTCATTTAATTATTTGTGTAGCTGGACTTGTCATCCTCATCTGAACTCTCAAACTTCCATGAAAGAAAGCAATGACAGAAAGGTCATGCATGGCTGTTACAGAGATTTCTGGGAGACCGAGCTGGAATATAGGTTATTCAAATCTCTGAAGAGTACTTGCACAAGAGAATAATGACAAAGTTGAAGCTCTTTATCTGTCTATACCTTTATACTGTGCTGATTTGATAGAGGATACCTTGTCAAATTCAGTGGTTTGGAAGATAATACGTAAGGGAGCAGATCTAGATTGGCTCAGAGAGCTTGTCTTCCCTTGTGACATTCATCTGCTGTGGAAGCTGCAGTTCTTGAGCTGTAAGGTTGTTGACCTCAGGGATGAAGCACCTAAGAGCAGGAGAGATTTCTTTCTTGGTACTAAAATGAAACTTTTAAATGCATTAGCAGAATAAAATAAAGAACTCTCATTGCCTAGTTTTTCCTCTAGCTTTTGCTACACATAGGAAAAAAAGGAACTTTGGAAGAGAAGGAAGGAAAGGAAAGAAGCAAAAATGCAGAAAAGAGGGAAGGGAATGAAGTAAGTAAATTTTTGTGTGTTTTTAAATGGAGGAATTTTTCTAAATGAAGAGGACACAAACTCATTTACTAAAAAACCAAACTACTTTACTATTCTAGTCTTGAATTATTTCTTGGGAAGCACTTTTTAAGTGTCTGCTGAAGATAATGTGAGACATTTATTTTTAAAGGAGGGTACAGTGTGCTGCTTCAGTGCAATGAAAGCTGTTGTCGTACCTGACAGAAGATGGTTATAAAACCTTTCCACCTGCAAATGCATATATTTTGCAAAGATGATTGTATAACTTGTTTCCTTCCTTTTTTTTTTTTTTTTCTTATTTCTTCTTATGGGAAAATTGATCTTTGACATATTTGTGAAAATCAGTGTTCAGTTCTAAACTATCTTCGTCTAACTCTCCAGTCTGAAACAAACTCTCTGTTTCATTGTAATTATAAATTAAGGTTTTATTTCATCATGTCTCATTGATTTCATCTGACCTCAGGCTCACGTGATTTTTGAATTTACTTGACTTCTTAGTTGCGTAGTTGGGCTTAAATCTTATACTATCAGTTGCATGACCAGATCTGACCAGTAACAGTATTTTTGTTGCAGTCTGTGCTTGTAGGAGAACAATTCTTGGTTTTATTTTGCATCAGAAGTACTTGATGATACCTGTGAAAGAATGAAGACACTTGCTAGGAATAGGCAAAGGAATTAAAGGAACTAGGTAAAACCTGTTTTCAAGGCATGGAGTTGTTAACCGTTTATTTTATTAAAAGCCTTAACGAACATTCTCAGAATTTAGGAAGAATAGGCATTTTGTTGTCAAGTCTCTCAAGTTTTCTCACACTTGGACATGGCAGTTGGAAGACATACTGCATTTGTGGGTATGCCTGTGATGACTTAATGACTGGGGGGAGTGTTGGAGAATAGAAATTATAAACCTGTAAACTCAGAAAGATTTAATCCAACATTCGTACAAAACCACTAATAATGCACTTATGGAAAGAAAACTGTATAAACTTGCACTGGCACATGTAGCCATCTGTTGGAACAGGAGGCTGATATGGGAAAGGATTGAAAATATTTTTTCAATCTTTATTTTTAAATGCTCTTCATATGGTTACAGAGGAGGATAGACAACAGATACAAATGAGTAACTAAGTAAAAGAGTATAGAAACCACCTGTCACAATTTCATGGGAGAGTGTTTCTGTTCAGACACTTTCTCCACTGCTCTTCTGGTTACCAAGGAGTCTCTGGCTTGTGCCCAGCACTAGAAGCTGCCTCTCCCATGCCCACACCTCTGCTGATCAGCTCCTCTGTCCTCCTGCTTGGTTTACTGGAGGAATGACCCAACTGCTTTTGGATTATGTCAGTCCTGAACCAGGTTAATGGAAGCAGCAGCTTGGTTGTAATTGCAGGAAAAGCTTGAATGCCATATTACATGGCATTTACTTTGAGGCAAACCTGAGCATTGTACAAGTAAAAGGGGGAATTTATTTGTCAGGATTTATTACTAACACAGCTATCGTATTTTGTACAGAAATAGAGCAAAATGCCCCTTTAGATCAGCTCTGTTGAGTTTCTGTCTCATTTCATGAACATTACAGGCTGTCAGGAATTCTGCATGACCTTTATCAGAGACCCTGTCCTTAGGTGACTCCTCCTGAAGACTCTCATAATAGAACAGACTTTTGCTTTGAGGACATACATAGGCTTTTAGAGACCAAAAATCTAATCTGGGTTCCCTTCAAAATCAGACATTTTTTCCCTGTGAGGAGAAGAACATCAACTTTAATGGTTTAACTTTAAACTCACTTTTCTGAATTTAGGCTGGGTTTTTTTAACAGAAAAAAAAGATTAATTTTAGAAATACTCAGCTCCAGCTTGTCATGTCCAAAGGACATACAACCATATGCAGTAATTCCTGACTCCAGGATTCTGCTTGATTCAGTAATTAGGCTAATATTTAGATATTAGATTTAGATATGTGCTATATTGCAGGTCTGATAGGTGGTGAGGGAAAAGAGCTGTATAAGCACTACCCATAATAACTTCCAGTATAAAACTTTTTCCCTTGATTTGGGTGTTTAAATTTCTTTTTGAACTTGTATGATTTTGGTATTCCTATTCCAAGGCTGATCAGTTGGCCTTTCTGTGAGAGTGACTAGTTTCTCACTTGGCAATTCAGCACAGACATTTAATCTGCTCATTGAGTTCAGTGTTTCAGACAAACACAGAGAATTAATGTTAGGGCTTCCAGTAAAAAAAATTCTTCCATCTGGCACTTCAGTGACCTTTTTATATTTGCCTTCTTCCATATGACAAAGACAGTTGGCATAACATCAGCTTCGACTTCAGAAATAAAACGGTCGTTTTGGGAGAATGCCTTTGAGATGGGCTGTCGGGGAGATGTTTGAGTAAGTCTGTGCTAGGTACAGCAAGGAGCATACCATGTCCCTGGGTACCATTTTCAGTCTCTGAGCTCTGGTTTTGTTTGCATTTGCTAGTTCATAGCTAACATTGCTTACAGTCTCTGCATCTAAATAAAACTCAAAAGTAATACCCAAGAATATGAATTGTAATTCTGGGACACCATTGAGTCTGTTACCTGCAGAGGTTACCAGAGAGAAATGATTGGCCATCAGGGCAGGAAAAGAGATACCTATTTTCTAATATTTTTTTTTCTCACATCTTCCTTTTTTCCTTGTAGGACTGTTACTCTATTTCTTGTCCTTTGTTTTTTCCTCCTTTATTTTTCTGTCTGCTCTTTTTAGCTGTGTCCACCAAGTGTTTAGATGAAAGAGCTAGTGCCAGTGATTACAGGGAAGGGTGAGTGTGGGCCTGATTGCACTAGTCGTTCCAGTGTGAGCTCGCTGGTGATGTCGTGCAGCATTACATGCTCTACTTCCTCTTCCACAATTTTATTTGATCCCTTATCTCATCATTTGTTCTTCCTTGATCTTTTCTTATACTGTAGCTTTGTCACCAACTGAACTCTCTTCTTGACTTCTGCTTGTGGGTGCAGCAGACTTCTGCTGGTGGTTTCTTCTCGGAGGAGGTAGGGAGTGCTATGAGATGGGCCAAGGAGAAGCAGACGAGACCTGTGGTTATAACAAGAGCAAGCCACCCTACTGCTTTGTTCTCCAAAGAGAATGGTTCTCCAGATTGTTGCATTTTTATTTGAACAAAGCTGCTTATAATACTCCAGAACATTCTCAAATTGTGTTTTATAAGTAGCAAATGTCAAATTCCAGTGCTGCCAGAATCTGCAGATGACTTTTGTAGTTCTCAATTGCTGTACTACCAAGACATGATAGAAAATAACATGCTTATAAAAGATAATGAAAACTCATATCCACATAGGATTTTTTCAGTGAAAATTACTGCTGGCCTTATGCTCTCAGCAATTCAGCTGTTAGGTTAGTAGATACTTGGCTATTAATGATTTTTTTTTTTTAATATATACATCTGCCAGCTAGATGCAAGTGCTAAGTCTTACTGTCTGTGAGATTGTTGTGCTACCTTCCACAGGGCTTTGGCTCTACAAATTACAATCTATATCTTCATAACATTTCACTTAAAGAAGCCCAAGTTCTTTACAAAATTAATTGGTGTTCCCAGTTTCTTCTTATGACAGGGGCAGGATCACTATTACAAACAAAAAAAATGGAATTGAAGAGAGGTTAAGTGACTTCAGACTTAAGCCTCACGTCACTCAGTAATTTTTGGTTTTATTTCACTCAGTAGGTGCTGGGTCTTGAGTTTCCCTATATCGGGTCCTTTCATACTATTTCTCTTGGAATGACACAAATGGGAAGAATTCAGATGTTTTCTTTTGATTTTTTCCGGAAGAATTTTGGTTGTTCACTTCGGTATTTACTCAACTGACCACATTTTCCTGGGATGTACACAGTGGCAACGACTGATAGAGAATAGCAGATGGTTAACATTTTTTTAATATTTTGCATAAGTCCTTAGGTAATGGATGACCAAAGTAAACATTTGTAGGAATTAAAAACCCAGATATAATGAATCTTCCTACAAAACATGATGAGCTTCAGAGTAGCATGTCTTTACACTATACAAACATTCTTAGGTATTTTTCTTCTGTGTGGTAAATGTCTGTTCTGTCATGTCAAAGTTGATTCTTCTTTATTATTGAGGCTATCTTTATTCATATGAATAAATTCCACTGATATGGGACAGCCTATCTTATACTAAGTACCCTAACAGGTGATTAATTCAGGGGACATTCATGAGTGGTTTTAAAATTCATGAACCATAAGGACGATAAATCACTTACATGTTTTAACTGATTGCTCTCATTCTGTAAATGCTACATTACTTTGAATAGTAAATGAATTAATCCAGCAACCTCTAATTCTAAGAATCCAGTTTGTTTGAGACCTCTTAATTTTGCTGACAGTGACGAAGTGAAAAAAAATCTTGCATTGAAACTATCGCAGTGACTAAATCTGACAAACCTTTTTTTTTTTTTTTTTTTTTGGTACATTAATCCTAAATGCAGATTAAGAAGGAATATTGCTTGAAATGATAAAAGGTGATTCAAAGAGACATCTTACATCTTTACTTAGAAATGATTCTGTGAATGGTTATGCTGATTTTACTATATTTATTTAATGGGGCTTTTTATGGACTTCACGCATGGAGCAAAAATACACTTCTTGGGACTTCAGTCTTTTTACTTCAGCAGGATTCCTTATGGGAAAAGTGTTGCTATTTGCAGACATTGTGTCTTGAGATATGATAAATACTGTGATGTTTGGGTGGGAGCTGTAGAAACTGTATCCCAGTGATCCTTACTGATGTAATGATGACTAAGTCTGTTTATCCTAGAGCAGCCTTGGGATCTTCTCAAATTGATTGTGAGACTGAGTGGGATGAAAGGGGAAGAAGACTGTCCAGTCTGTTTTGTTGTCTGTCATGCATTGTCTTCTGATTCTGATCAGCAACTAAGAAAGTTGCAAAGTATAAACTATGTTTGCTTTTTTGTGGCTCTAAGATTAAGAATTTTGAAGTGCCCTTTCTTTAATGTTCTGGGTGTGGGATAATGGCTCTTTTTACTTTAAATAAATAAATAAAAACATACAAAGAAACACTAAAATAACTTTTAGTATGCGCTAAGTTTTTGGGGCTGCTTTTTATTTTGCTTTATGTTGTCAGAATCTGTGATAGCTCAAGTAAATTGGAATCAACATGGATATTCTGATTTTCTAGATAAAACTTCCCTTTGCTATTTCATTCAAAATTAAAGAAGAACTCTTCAGGCAACTGCAAAGTGGTAGTTCGTGCTGTAGGTTTTGAGGGGCAAAATGACCTGTGTCTCATAATCTCTTTTTAGTTGAGACGGTAAATAATTGTGGACAGGAGTAAAAAGTAGGTTTATTTCAATCATAAGGGTGTGGAAATTGTACAAAGTACCAGTGGTTGCTCTGGTGTCTGCTTGGTGTATTGGTGTATGGTTTGGCAGCAGAGTGTGAAACAACTTGGGGAAATACAATTGTGTATTTAACTTTAGTGATCCTTACGTGAGAAATGTGATGGGCAGGATGCTTTTGGAGAGGTGCTTCTGTTGGACCAAACCTGGACTGACAAGCATCTTTTCTGCAAGACTGAAGTCAGGAACTCTCAACTACTAATACTGTTACCTCACTAGGTGGGAACAGTCATTGCTATTTTCAGATTAAATTCTTTCCCATAAAGAGACCAAGTGCTTGGACAGTTTCTGAATTCTGCTTTGAAAGTGCTTTTCCAAACAGTAGCCTCACGCACAAAAAATGAGTGTTTGTAGGACCACTCTGTTCTATGTGAAGAAGAGCAAGACTCTTTCCAAAGGGAGATTGGGTGTTGGGAGTCTAGTTTAGTTTTTCCAGGGTTTTCATCTTGGAACTGAAGCAGAGACCTGAGAGATGAATGTCCTGCATGCAAAGTTCTCTGGTGTGAACAAAATATGTACCACTGCCATTGTTTTGTTTTACCTCTTTTCCATGTAGGAAAAATATGTATTTTTTTTGCCCCTGCCTCTTTGTCACCAGTTTTGCCAACATCTGTTTTTCAGCATGCTTCTTCAAGGCACTGTTGTTGGGATTCCTGTGAGTTGGGAACTTAGGTGGCAGGAAGCAGCTGTACCTTCTCCTATGTTTAATGTCTGAGGCCATCTAACATGGCCAAAGTCAGAGATGGTGAATTGGCCAGTGACTTCCTTGAGCCTTTATATCTGCTATAAAGTTTGGAAGGATGACAATGTCTGCTTCAACAATCCTTACATGACAGAGTTTTGTGTATTGCCTGTTCCACTTGTAATAATCTGCAGTTGTTAAATG
>JAAGNO010006618.1:0-25537 GCA_033439905.1 Ceryle rudis | reverse complement strand
AGGATGAGGGGCAATGGTTTTAAATTAGAAAAGAGTGGATTTAGATTGGATGTAAGGAAGAAGTTCTTTACCACGAGGGTGGTAGAACACTGGAACAGGTTGCCCAGGGAGGTGGTTGAAGCCCCATCCCTGGAGACATTCAAGGTGAGGCTTGACGGAGCCCTGAGCAACCTGCTGTAGTTGAGGATGTCCCTGCTCTCAGCAGGGGGGCTTGGACTAGATGACCTCTAGAGGTTCCTTCCAACCTAGAAATAACATGTCTTAGAAATAACATTTTTCAAGATACAACCCGAAAGACCTTGTTATATAATGCCCTGGTCATTAGCTTCTGTTTTGTTTAGTTTCAGAAGTTTTATCCACTCTCTGGCAGGTACCAGCCTCAGTTTTTCATGAAGATCACTCCACAGGTGGCATGTTACCCATTTCGTGGGTTTTGTACCTACAAAACACTCTGCACCTTGTGATGAGAGTGATGACACACACAGAGGTTTGGGGAAGCTGGAATTCCAGGTTCCTGCCCACAGATTGTCACTTGGAAAATAAATCGTTTGCTCTTGAACATGAAGTAGTTTTCTGCACGTAATGTCACACCTTGTTGAATCCACTAGAAACCTTGTGGTGTTAATTAGTGCAGTACAGTATAGGCAGATGTTAGTTAGTACGTTACCTTTTTTTTCCTGTAAGACAAACTTAATTTTTACACTTAAGAGTCTTTCCACCAGACGTTTGCATACTCATTATGTAAAAGTCACATTGCTTTGCATTTTCTTCCCCACCTCTTTTAAACATAAGAAAACACATATGAGTGAGATTTTCAAACTGTTTAAGATGATTGAAATTGATGTTGTTATGGAATGAAATTTGCAGCAGAACAGACTTACTCTTTTATCATATCAGGATAATGGATAATATTCACCTTGGAGGTAGTGAAGTAGGCGTTTGGCTACCTGTGTATCACCCATCAACTACTGTTAGAAGAATGGAACTTTGCTTGACAAACCTTTGCTCTGATCACGCCCAACACATTATATGTGTGTATATATATATATGTAATATATATATATGTATTTGTAGTTGTATCTATCTATCTATCTATCTATCTATCTATCTATCTATCTATCTATCTTTCTAAAAATATGTTGCTGAGTCTTTTGCCTACCAAGGCAAAACTTGCTTTTGTTTTCTCCCTAACTGAAGAAATAGTAAAACTACAAAATAAACTCAAAACCAAACACATGCCATTCTTCCCAAATTAACACTTTGGAAGATGGTTTGACTCTAATTCTCTGAAGGATTTATTTGAGATCCATGCTCTTTAGGTGTGTGGCCTTATTTATTTTTCTCCAGTGCAAGGTGAAGTTTTACTGTATTCAGTGTACACATTTTATATACTAAGGTAGTAGTTTTGCACAGTATGTAAATAGAATATTGCAAGTTTTATAAGATAGCTATTTGCTCATGTTTTAGTTACTTAGTTTGTTCTCTTTGAGTGGCTTAAGTTTTATGGCAATGAATTCAAATGTTGTGCTAAGGTATATGTGCTATCTTCCTGATACTTTTAAAAAACTAAATGCTGCAAAGTACTAATCTTCTACCGCCTCATAGAAATGCATTTTCTCTCCATTCTTCTGGGGAGAACAGCTGCTCTTTTGTTTCTGTAACTGCTATTAATTTTCAGTCCTGTAATATGCTACTGTCCTCCCCAAAAGTGCAAGCAAAAAGCACGAACTGATCCTATTAACACGCTGTAAACCAGTTGTGTTAGAAATCTAACTTAAAAGCAGACACTGAACTCAAAATTTGTCTAAAAGTTTGGCATCATTTCTGTCTGCCTAAACGCTTGATGTGCCATTCTCACCTCTCTTCTTTTTCAGGTTTATGCAACCTTCTTCAGTTGTAGAACCAATTAATTACTAGGGTAACTGCCTCCTTGCTGGTTGATACTTTTTATTGAAGTAAGATGATTTCAGAGTTCAGTGTAGAGCACAGATTTTTCTTTTCTGGCACAATAGAAGCTTTAATAATCATCAACTTGGCGGATGCTATTTAGATGACATGGTAGATAAAATGTGGCAGTTGGTCGAGTTCCTGCGCTGTTCCCCTAGCCTAGGGAACAAGTGAACAGCTTTAAAAACTGCATCCAGCCCTTTCATAAAGAGCTCTATGGGCACTCCGAATTTATTGATGAGTGTTAAAGGGCTAGAAAGATGCAAGCAACAGGATCGATCAGATAGTGGAAGAGCTGAGATTAAGGGTTGGTTTGGATTCTTGAGAATCTTTGTATCCCTTGAACACTGACCTAGAAAACAGTCCTGCTTGCAAGGTTAAAAAAAAAAAAAAAAAAAGAAAAAAATGTCATCAAATTGACCTATTATTGCAGGTTGAATACATCCTGAAATTAGTGTGAAACTTGGTTAAGCCTCTTGGCCTATGTTTTACTTTCAAGTTTTTCTAGCAATTAATTTATTTCTTCTGAGGCATATAACAACCAGATCTTTAATTCTGATTTTCAATAATTTACAGTGGTACTGTGAACATAATATTTTTCCCTTGAGGAAAGATTAGTATTGAAGTATAATATCCTACAGTTAAAAAAAAAAAAAGTCTATTTAAAACTTACACTCAGGACTGTGATGGTTAAGTGTGACATTCACAAGCTGTTTTGCAGTTATGAAAAATGCATGAGAACATAACCCACACAGCTTCTATAGAATATTCAGGTGATTTTTCAGTGTAATTTTCCATTAAAGCTTTCTTTACTACGTAGATTTTGAAGATTTCCAATAGAGGGGTAGCCACATGGCAATGTGTAGTGCAAGGACTCATAGCGCAGTGTCTTGGATGAAACCTGTTTTCCCTCCTACGGTCTATATCAATGAAATGGCTATTTGAAATGACCTGCTCAGAAAAGACAGTTTCCTCTCATTTCTTTTTCTCTCTGTTATTTTTAATACACTCACATCAGTTTGAAATACTAGCTTCTTCTATTTCTGTATTCAACATTTTGGCATACTCTTTCTATCCTTGTTAGTATGATCTCTATTTCCTTAACCAGAGGGAAAAAATATCTAATCTTGGTTACTGTAAACTGTACTGCTAAAGATACTCACTCCCCATGCTCAGTGGTGCTCTTAGACTAATCTTTCTTTGGGAAAAATGTAGGCTAATAATAAGAAATCTACCTGAATGGAAATTGTTTCAAGGAAAGTGAAGCATAAAGGCAAACGAGTAAAACCCTCAGTGGGTTTCCTGCAGGGAAAGATGTGCACCATTCTGCACTCCAGTTGCCAATGTCCATTTCAGGATGACATGATCCACCACAACTGACTTTTGCAGTGGCTTGTCCCCCTGTACTTGGCATTGGTGAAGCCACACCAGTGGGTTTGCTGGGTTGAGTTTTGGGCCCCTTTCTCAAAGAAGGACATTGAGATGCTGTAGCAAATAAGGGACCTGGAGTTGTTTATCCGTGAGAAGAGGAGGCTGAGGGGAGACCTTATCACTCTGCAAGTACCTGAAAGGTGGGGGCTTGGTCTGTTCTCCCAAGTAACAAGGTATAGGACAAGAGGAAATGGCCTATTTCACAGGGGAGGTTTAGATTGAATATTAGGAAATATTTCTTCACAGAAAGGGTTGTTAACATTGGGACAGGCTGCACAGAGAAGCGATGGAATAGCCATCCCTGGAGGTGTTTAAAAGATATGTAGATGCAATGCTTAGTGACATAGTTTAGTGATGGACTTGGCAGTGTTAGGTTAATGGTTGGACTTGTTGATCTTAAAGGTCTTTTCCAACTAAATAATTCTGTGATTCTCTGTCAGTGTTTTAGAGGGTTAAATAGCAGTAAGGAGCAGTAAGAAGAAGGGAAAATTAATAATGATAGAAGTATTGTAATGTCAGATCTTCAGAAAGTAACTTTGAACAAATATTTATCAAAATATGTGTTTTCAGCTAAAATTAGCAGAAATTCAGCTAAAATTAGTGCTCCTTTCTGTTGAGAAATCTTGTCTGGGTCAATCTGGAGGATTGCATAAGCTTTCTAAAACACAGGGGATCTTCTTGCAACTCTGCTGCTTTGAGGTATGTCAGTGGTTGATGCAAGCACTGCACATATGATGTGCTCTGGCAGAATATGGGACTATTGTGACTCAACACACACAAATCTTTGTGTGTATGTATTCCCATATATTTTACTGAAAGGAATAAAACACTTTGAAGGAAGAAACTGTACTGGAAAGTGAATTTTCTATATTTGATTTTAATATTAGCATTTGCTCAGAAAAAAACCCATGGTACTGGAATCTTGCTGTAACAAGGCATTTGGTTTTTTAACAAAAATGATTGAAAAAGATGAACTAATGGGGAGAAATCTGAATAATAAAATTTATGGCCATGAAGGTGAAAAAATGGCTATAGTAAAGGTGGATGCAATAATAAATAAAGTAGGCTAAAATGGTTATAAGTTTCATCAGTCACATGGAACTTCAGATTATTTAGATCCCTTCTGCAGCCCTTCACTTAGATCCTTCTAAGCTTAAAACTTTATTTTTTGCAAAGTTTTGTATTTTTGCATTATCTCAGTCTTCAGCTCCTTTATAGTTCAGAAATAAAAGGAAAGCTAAGAAGTATCTGAACTTCCTACCTATGTAAGCAGTTAGTGGTTGTAAGTTAGAAGTCATGTGTGAGCCTTCCTTTAAGAAAAAAAAAAAAAAAGAGAAAATGTTAGGGAAATGGTAAATTTGTTCCTTCGTTTTCTAAATTAATTGCATGTTCTAAGTGAGATCCATCTTGGTGTTTCATTAAGAAATATCATGCACATTAGTTTGCACTTTTCCACTGCCTCACAATTTATTTAATTTTTTGACGGGGTGCTCTGAAGTGCTTTTCTATACCAGATACCTTCAAAAATTGTCAGCCTTTTAAAATTACAAATACAAGGAAAAACAACGTCTATTTTCACAAAGGGAGATGTAATAATGTAAGAACATGGGCGGTTTCATCTAGCAATCCAGTTGGAGCAGAGCTGAGCTCCACTGTATAGGTGCTGTAAACTGGAAAGAGGAGGATATCAACCTTGTGGTTTTACTGCATATGGGACAGGCTAGTGGGTTGGGTTTCTGGTTGTTTTCTGGTTGTTTCTGGACTGCTTTTACCTAGCGTGAGCAGGCACTGGACAAGTGATTCGGGCCACTTGGGGAGGATGGCAGGTCAGCCTCACTGCTGCAGAGCTGAGCCCTGGGGCACTGTATGGTGTTACCCTGAGAACAAGACAGTCGGAACCAGCACCTCTACTGTATGATCAGGAGTGGGCTCTCCTCCTGGTCCCACCAATGTGAGCTTTCAGTGTTTTGCCTGTTCTCAGTGAGGACGCAGCAGCTTCCAGGAGGAGAATGAGTCAAAAAACATGACCTTAAATCCATGCTTCTGGCAGCTGGAGTACAGAGAAGAGAGCTTGAGATTGTGGGAACAATTACTGTTGATGATTTACTGTGTGGTAATGGATTAAAGGCACCCTGTTTTCTATCCAGATCTTAAGACATTACAAGTTGTTAGGACCTTTATATTATGGTTTCCAGCAGTATAAAATAAAAGTAAATCTCAGTGTGAAAATAAGAATGGATGTGAAACACATGTATAAACCCTGTCCTTTTTCTTCCTCCCTATGAGGAAACCGACAGTGAACTATTAACTAGGGCAGCATTTGCACTCCAAAGCTATTCACTGTGTGTTCACTGCAGCCTGCACTTTGGGAAATACTTTGCTATCCCTCTTCATGATACGTGAGACACTTAAACATCTACACACTTTGTTTTCATATAATCTTGTACTGTTGCATTAGTCCCTAATTAGATACTCGCATGGTAAGACTACATGAATAAATATTTTAGTCACCTCTATTAGTGACATGTAATAAAATTATGAATAAAAAAAAAATAAAATTCATTTCGAAACAGGCAGAAGTGTGTTTTTAAGTGCAAATTGGGATCTGAGACTATTATTACTTTATCAATAATGAAGTGCTCCAAAAAATGCAGCAAGAAAAAGATCTGTGAGTTTCCATATGACAAATTTTCGTCAGTCTATTAATATTTAGGAACTGGATAGCAGAATCATAGAATGATAGAATGATTTGGGTTGGAAGGGACCTTAAAGATCATTTAGTTCTAAGGCCCTTGCCATGGGCAGGGAAAGCTTTCACTACACAAGGTTGCTCAAAGCCCCATCCAGCCTGGCCTCGAACAACTTTGGGCAACCTCTTCCAGTGCGTCACCACCCTCATGGTGAAGAATTGTGAAGAATTTCTTCCTTATTTCTGATTTAAAACTACACTCTTCCAGTTTGAAGCCATGACACCATTACATACCCTTGTAAAAAGTTCCTGTCCAGCTTTCTTGTAGGCCCTGTTTTAGGTACTGGAAGGCTGCTATAAGGTCTACCCGGAGCCTTCCCTTCAGGCTGAGCAACCGAGCAACTCCAACAGCCTCTCCCTGTAGGGGAGGTGTTCCAGCCTTTGATCACCTTCATGGCCCTCCTCTGGACCCATTCAAGCATTTTGATGTCTTTCTTACACTGGGGTTCCCAGATCTGGACAGAGTACTCCAGGTGAGGTATCACAAGAGTAGAGCAGAGGGGCAGAATCACCTCCCTCGACTTGTTGGCTGTGCTTCTTTTAATGCAGTCCAGCATGCAATTATCTTTCTGAGCTGCAAATGGGTCATATTCATTTTTTCATCCACCAACACCCCCAAGTCCTTCTCTGCAAGGCTGCTGTCAATCCACTCATCACCCAGCCTGTATTTGTACTTGGGATAAAATAATAAATTGTTCTGCGTATTGGAGAGAGATGAAGGGGCTCAGTTTCACAAACATATGTCTGTATATCCTGATACCATTTAATAGAAAGCTGGGATGCTAGTCTCAAAAAAGCTAAATATTTGCAAAAGTGCCAGATTTTTTGTTTAGGACAAATGTAGAAGAGTGGGGTAAAGAGAATTTTTGCATTTTTTGGCTGATGGCTAGCTGGGTGTGGTGGAGAAATTTGTGCTACCAAGTCAGCTTACCGAGGATTCTCTTGTCTGTTTAAGTAGAAGTAACTTTTAGACTCAGTTGATTTAAAACTTTTGACCGTGGTTTTAAAGGAATTTACACACAGATATGTCCTGTACTGTAACGTTGTTTCCTTTCAAAAAACTGAAACTTGTGTTCTTTTTGTAAGTCAGGTGTAAGATCCTAAGTGTGAGGGTACACTGTGTGCAGATGCATATGATTTAGAGTCTCCCAGTTGAATTCAACCCTAATTTGCTGGATTTGCCTGACTGATTTCTTTGTTATGTTATAACCAGAGTGGTAGCAAACCAATGCCTCTATGTGATTTAAGCATCAGTGCTGACTCTCCAAAGTTTCTGCTCTGTACACCTTTGGTTGGTTCAAGTACTGGACACGTGAGCACTGCAGTCTAAAATACATGTGAATAACGCTGAGGGCAGCTGTAGGTCAGGTTTTTTTTCAGTGTCCTTCTGGTCTTGGGGGGGAAATAAAAAGCCCTTTCCTTCCAGACAGCTGAAAAATGAGGAAATTTGGGAAAATGGGATGCACTTCAATAAACTCAAAACATTCTCCAAAAACTTAATCTGAAAGTTTTCATCTCAGGTGAATTTTTGATTTAGCAGCTTTGTGGTGTTCTCTGTTCTCTGTTAGGACTGTGTAAAAGTGGGGCAAGGTACCAGTCTGTTAAAAGGCCAGCTGAGCTATCTGGCCCTTCGAGCAAGAATCATTGCTTAGCTTGATTCAGTTTTAGACCACTCACTTAGGTTGCAGATACTAAGACTAGAGGACTTTGTTCAACTATGCTGCATATGCATGGAACTGGCACTATGGTGTGATTATTTCCACAGTCTGAAGACTGCAAACCTAACTCACAACCAAGATGCCAAGCTGCGACATTGACTACATAGAGAGATGTTTTTTGGATGGCCTTTGGTCTAAACAAAAATAAAATCAAATAAAAATGTTAAAAGCTCTCTTTTAATATGATGTTGTAGGACAGATTAAGACTGTTACTTAGATCTCTTAATTATCTTTTTCCCTATATGAAGTGATATATGTGAAAAATAAAACAGAAACGTCTCTGATTCAGAACAAAACCTTATGATAGTTCCAGTGATGTAACTGTATGGTTGATATCTGCAAGGACCATCTGGGATGTTGTATGGTGTTTTATTTGAATAGCCTGTGGTATTGTTTCATTAGCTCTGCTATTTTTTTGTTTATTTCTTGTTATTGGCTGCTGAAAACATGCAGGTTTATGAGTTTTGATAATGCAGTTTGGACACTAAAGGCTGAATCAATGTTGCAGGTGCAATAAATGCTGAAAGGTCATATTGTTTTGTTTTGTTTTGTTTAGCCTACAAGCCCTAAGTTTGGAAAAGCAGACTCATATGAAAAACTGGAAAAACTAGGGGAAGGGTCCTATGCTACAGTATACAAAGGGAAAAGCAAGTAAGTGGTGATTTTTTTCATTTTATTTTGTGTGTAAATGAAGATAAGCGGAAAATATTAACTGATGTTGCCACACTTGTACACAGATCCCTATGAATGAATGCACAGTGCTGCTGATTGCCATGTGCTGTAGTGAAAGAGGCTGAGACCATATTGCATAGTTAACATTACCTTCCCATCAGAACAACATGAGCTTCCATCTTTTTAATTTGATTTGTACTTTTTTTTTTTTCATCATTATTAAAAAGCTTGAGTAAAACAACATGAAGGGATTGAATGGAATTTTGGACTACTGTATATTCTAGTTTGTTTACAACAATTTATTTACAGTCATTGCAACTACTCCACCTCAAAATCATCTACTGTATACATGTGAATTATTTTTTTATCCACTTCCATGTTATTTGTTGCAATTTTTTTTATCCCCAATGCCCTAAGTGTTTCTATATTGTATAAAGTAACTCAGTAAACACACTTAAAATCTACTTCAGGAGCTAGGGCTTCAGTGGAGAGTTATCTTTTGTCAAGCGGAGTGCTTTGTGCGAGATCGTACAATTAACAAAGTTTTCATAATCAAATTTGCAATAACAATAAAGCAGTTCTGAGAGAGGGATTTGGTACATACAATATCTTTATTTAAAAGCTTTGTCTAGTGAATAATAGATGAGGCAACTCTTCCATTCTTAACAGAGAGAATATCATGTCAGTCATTAGACAGAGTAACTACTGAAATAAGGAAATATGTGTTAGCATTTTCCAGGGTCATTAAGTTAGATAGGTACTGAAAATTATTTTTATCACTGAATATTCTATTAAATCAGAATGAAGGGTGCCCTCATCTCTCTGTAGCATTGAGATCAGTGAGCATGACAGCTGATATTAATAAGGACATGTTCTATATGTAGAAGTATTGACACTTCTGCCATGCAAGTGCATGGATTTGTCTTTCACTGGCAGCTTTCTTCAAGAAAACAAAATTACGTTCTGTTGTTAATGGTTTAGTTACGCATCACCATAGTTTCCAGACATTGTACACTTGTAAGCTTTTTATTGGAGTTTACGTAATATGAGAAAATGGTGTAAAATTAAACTTCCACCTTATTATTGGAACCCTTTGGTAAAATTGCAGTGCATATCTTGGGACAGTTATCCCATATGCCTTGTCTTTCAGTAAGACTGAACTGAGAAAACAGAGTTGGTCAGTGTCCTGTTAACTGGTGGAACAGACTGGAAGTTAAAAACAGTTTGAAGCACTTCTCTGAAGCTATTTCATTTAGTGCCAATTTGTGAATGTTTTACAAAACATAGATTGGTTAGAAGTATTAATTCATTTTAGTAGAGCTGACTGCAGATCTGTAAGAAATACTTCAATGATTTTAATGGTAGGTGAATAATAAATTGAAATTACTGGGCTTTCTGCATTCTCCATTCATTATAAATAGCAAAAGATGATGCAGGTTCCATTGACTGTGTTTGCCTAACACCTTGAACATTTGCCATAGAACCAGATGCAAAGCAATAGGTGCCTTTGAATTCCTGTATCATTTCATTGTGTGGCTGAGATGAAGAAATGTTGTCTGTCTGTTATCAACACGTATATCTTTCTGCTGCCATTAACCTTTTTCTCTCTTGAGCTTGATTATAAATTTACCTGAATGTACAGTAATGGGATCTGGTTTATCTATGGCACATAAATGTTGACATGAATTATGAGAGTCTGGAGACAAAGCAGGTGGCAGAACAAGGCAGCTGCTGCCAACCAGAGCCCCTTACAAAGCAGTGTGGAGGCCTTGCATCCTCGTGCTGGGAACCCTGTACATTGTACTTAAGGGAAAAACCTGTGCTTTTGGCAATATTATGAGTTGGCACAGTTTCTGTCCTCTCCTCCCACTGTGTTCAATTGCCCTTCAAGGCAAAGAATTTAAAAAGATTACCTCAGTTAAAGAAATGTGATCTGTGACTGCTGCTTGCACAGCATGTGTCTGTGTTTTGAGAGGAAAGCCAATGGTGTCTCCACTGGTTCTGCTCTGCTGTGGTCTTGATCTGCTTCTTGATTGTCTGTGTGATTTTTAGTGTACATTTACTTCTTTTGGCATCTTTAATAAAGTTGCATAAGCTCAAAAGTATTGCAAATATGTGTATAATTTGTTACAAGGAGCTCAAGAAGTACATTTTTGCCTAATTTTCCTACCACAATATTACATGATTTCAATTTGTCCCTTGTACTTGTCCTCATAAATGTAGTCCCTATACTTACTGACTATAAATATGAGAAATTTGTAGAGCAAGGAGCAGAGCACAGTAGAAGCTGATGCTGTCAACTAGAGCTTAAAGGCTGCAGAGGTAGGGCAGTTCTTCAGTTGAGGTACCTCTCCCATTTCTCTTAGAAATCTGTGGGGTTTTTTGTGTGTTCAAAGTGATTCTAACATGTACCCAAGATAAAAGGTATTTTTTCAGGCAGCCAGGGCATTTTCCACTTCTCTCCATTAAAGACAATACCTTTTTTTATTCACCTGAAAATCAATAGGGAGTTCATGGTATAAAGGATGGATCTTATAGAGAAATCATGCTCAGGAGGGCAGAGACCCTGCTCTGCGGTGGCTGCAGTTTCTGTGCCGTGTTCTCAGGGCTGCAGGGAATATTTGAATGATCAGTGGGAACTACCTGTACTTGTTGTTGACATGATGTATAGTAGTATGTGTTATGAATATATAGCTGCCCATCATATTTCATATATATGTTTGTGGATGGCTGCTCATAAGAAAAAAGATGACATAAGTGTTGTGATTTTTACATTTATGATGCTGAAACCTTCATTGGGGATGACTGACAGGGCTACTTGCTCTTCTGACTTTTCAAGCTGCAGAATTTTTTTTACTTGTCAAGATACCTCCATGACTCTTTCATTGTCTTGTCCTTTGTTTTGTGTGCAATCTGTTGCAAGTGGCATAGGCTTTGGATGGCCTGAAGAGCTTGCCTGGTTTTGTCTGTCATGTTGTTTCTTTTCAGTCATTCCTCTAGCTTTACTCCATGCCCATGTGAGGTGTTGTGTTCACATGCTCCCTGATCTGTTTCATGTGCAACAGATGTCCAGTTCACAGATAATCTTGTCTTCATGTTTTGACCAATTTATTTAGACCGAATATTTCAAAATTGCTCTAATTCACACTGCCTTAGTGACCTAAACTTTCTGGACCTTTTATTCCTTGCAAATGGCGTGAAATCAGTGTTCATCTACAAATGAAACTTTTCATCTGAGGATAGCAGACAGCTGGAAAAAGAATATAAAAGGCACTTTATGGCTACCTACCGGAGCTTTTTTTTTTTTCCTCTTCTTTTTTCCCCCTTGTATTTTTTTTTTTAAATGATGTGCTTAACTGATTTTTGAAGGCTGCTTTTACTGTAGATTTTAAAGTCATGACATTGTACAGAGATGCTTTTAAAAAACCAGTAACTTCAAGTTGAACTAGGTGCAGAGCTAATGGTAACTAGATTTTGAACTAAAATGCCAAACAGTAGAAAAAATATAGCGTAAGTACTAAAATAAATTATTAAGATTCTAATTAGATGATGAATCGTTGACTATTGATCACTTACTGAGTGAACTTCTCAGTGTTTAAAATAAATACTGGGAGATTTTTCCTCTGTAGTTGTATATATAAAGAGAACATTACACCATATATGCTGTGCTTCAACCTGCAAAGCAGTTTACAGATGTAACTTGGCATTATTATCTTTCATAGCAGGGGACAAAACTGAGGGAAGAAAATCTATTATATTACTTACCCAGGATCGCACAGGGAACTGTGGTCAAAAAACAAGGATAGAACATAGTTGTATTAGATGTAAGTGCTAAGTTACGCGATAGTAATTTATTGGCACTGACAGATATATAGTAGAGCAAATGCTGAAGTAATTTGCTAACTAAATGCTATCTATGCACCGACGTATTTTCCAGTTAGCAGTGGAATGGCATCTGTCAGAAGATTCCTCGTGACTGTTGGTGTGCAGAGTTGCAAAAGGCCACTTTACTTACAAGTGATACCACTATGATTGCCTTCAAATTCTCTAGATGAAAATCAGTTCTTTATATGAACATCAGGGGGCCCAGAGAGCTGTGAGGTATATGGAGGACTGGTGCTGTGTATCACTCTCCCTGCTCCCAGTCCCAGGTGATTTGCTTCCAGCAGGTGCAGGTGAAGTGCAGCCCCTGTGCTTAGATGAGCAGCTGATAAATTTGCACTGAATGATGTGGGCTGGGAGGTGGGAATGAGGGACCTGAAGGTAAATGTTCTGATGCTGCTCACCAGCTCCTGTTCAAGTGAGGGCTTTCACATTGTTTGTATGAGACTGCCTTGAATCCTGTGAAGAACAGGATCCCTGACTGCCAGTGACAACACTAATTAATAATTTAAATCCTTCATCTCTCTTGGAACTATTTCATTTTTTATTTTTCAGTGCTAATAAATGTCAGCATTATGAAGTGTCTTTAATCCGATGGCTTCTAAAACAAAGTAATTTTGTTTAGGAAGGAGGTTAAAAGATGATAGGAGTCAAAAAGAGAAATTGAAAGGGCATGTTAGTCCCTTGAGTATTTGTACCACAGAGCTTTAGCAGGGCTGTAAGTGGTTTCTGTAAACTAAAAATCTATGTCCTTGTCACTAAGAGGAATATAATATAAACCATGCTTACATGGAACTATCTTTTGTGGTAATGATTTACAAGAATGTTTCCCTTAATTTGGAATTAGTTAGTTGTTGGTGGAATAATCAGAGGTGACTAAACCTACAGTGAATTTGCTTCTGTCAGGTTTCTCCAAAGGAGAATTCTGTCAGAGACTGGTTTCATTAGGTGACTGTGGTCTATATGGGGTTTTAGACATCTGTGACATTAATATCACTAGAGAGTAGATCTAATTAGATGTTATCAAGGTTGGAACATCAAACTTTGAGCTTTTTGTGTAAATGAATATTTTTAAATTGATGATTACTTTTCTTCATAATTAATTTCTTGAAATGTGTACTGCAAATAAGAGCATTATCCCAAGAGCAGATACTGATTGTTCTTTTCAGAAAAGTTCCCAAGTTTAGCACTTGCTCAAATTATGAATTCAGCCTCAATTCCATCCGACAGTAAAACTGTATGCTAAATAAACAGATTGAAATCAGAGTGTCAATCTTCCCGTTGACTCTTTTAAATGTGTTATATTTAGAATATTTACTGCTTCTAAATATAACTGAAGAACTTGAGAAAATAGTGTTATTGTACTCTTTTGTTCTCTATGTGGCATTGTCAGCATTATCTCCAGTGAAGCCAGTTAAGTCATCAGTTATTTCATATTCATCAGTTTTTCATAGAATCATAGAATGATAGAATGGTTTGAGTTGGAAGAGACCTTAAAGATCATCTAGTTCCAATCCCTCTGCCATGAGTAGGGTCACCTCCCAGTAGACCAGGTTGCTCAAAGCCCCATCCAACCTCGCCTTGAACACTTCCAGGGATGGAGAATCTACAGCTTCCTTGGGCAACCTGTTCCAGTGTGTCACTGTAATTTCTTCCTAAATCAAATCTAAATATACTCCCAGTTTGAAACCATTACAGCTCATCCTTTCACTACAAGCCTTTGCAAAAAGTCCCTCCCCAGCTTTCATGTAAAAGGCCACCAAATTCATTAGACACAATTTAGCCTCGGTGAAGCATGTTGGTTGCAACCAGTTACCTCCTCATTTGCCACATGCCTTATCGGAGCCTTCAAGAGGATCTGCTCCATGATCTTGCTGGGCACAGAGGTGAGACTGACTGGCCTGTAGTCACCTGGATCTTCCTTTTTTCCATTTTTGAAAATGGGTGTTATGTTTCCCCTCTTCCAGTCAGTGGGAACTTCACCGGACTGCCATGACTTTTCAAATGTAATTGAAAGTGGCTTAGCAGTTTCATCCTCCAGTTCCCTCAGGCCTTGTGGATGGATCTCTTCTGGTCCCATCTACTTGTACACCTTCAAGTTCTTTACATGGTCTCAAATCTGATCTTCACTTGCAGTGGGCAGATCTTCCTTCTCCCAGTCCCCACCTTAATATGTTCTTAATGATGCATTAAAGCATGAAATAATTTCTAATCTCTACTTTCTCTTAAATAGTCATTTTTATAAATGTATTTTTTTGGTAATGCTGTTTTAGAAAAGGCAGAATATTCTATTAGCATTTTTTGGTAATTTATGTTTTTTATAATATACAGGCTTTTACTGTATGCCCCATAAAACACTTTGGACTCATTTTTTGTCTACATTGCATATAAAATCAGAAATTTATTAGAAGAGATTATGTAACATTAAAATGCTGAATTTCCATAAATTGGAAAGCTGTCCATTAGCTGCTGGTGATTTGCCTCAAGTACCTTTGTGTGGTAATTAGAGAGGCTTCAGGACTTCTGTTCTTTCTCTGAAGATATTTGGGTAAGAAAGTGAATTAGAAAATAGGAATTTCATAATCCATACTGTCCTTAATAAAAACTAATGTGGCAGTTGACAGGATGGACATAGATAAGTGAAATCCTTGACACAGTAAAGTATCTTGTTGTGAGAAGGTGTAAAATTGTTTACTTTGGACAGTGAGCAAGAGAAGTAGTTTAACGAATCCTAGATGTTAAAAGAGGCAGCAGTGTTGCCTTTCCACTCTCTAAAAGGCTGTCTGCCTGACAGTTTTTCTAGTTGTATATGAAAATAAAATACTGAACATGCTTTGAAAATTGTGGAAGACAAATGGGAAGTAATATCAGAGGAATTCTGCTAACCTTATCTGATCACGACTGAAGACTGCAAAGACAAGCTCTGATAGGTTGCAGAGGTAATTTTCTTCAGGTCTCTCTTTTTCAGTGTTGTTTCTAAGGAAATTGCCACAATATTTTGGCACGTCATTGCAAGGTGCATGGCATGACATAGCTGGCTTAATCCCATAGCTTGTTGCTTCTCAGGTGGTGGTCCCAGTTCTTCTCATGCATTTTCTAGTGATTTTTGCTTTTAAAATGTGAAAAATGGGATTTATCATTTTTAAAAAGATAATATAGTTCTTTTGGAAGGACCAGTCTTCTCATATTTAAGCTCCATAAGCAGGCTGGCTGTAAGGTCTATCAGGAATGAGGGCAAATACAAGACAGTGGCAGCAGTGTGTGGCAGGGATTTAGCAGGAGCAAGGCTATACCCTAAGGTAATCCTTCACTCATCTCTGCAACATCATCTAACTCCATCCTGAGATTGCATCAGTGGGAGAATAGTTTCCGTTTCCTTAGTACCGCCTTGATCTGCATTCACTGTTGTATTCTGCATTGCCTTCTCTGAACACATCATCTGTCCTGTTCTTCACCTGCAAAATCATAGAATCACAGAATTATAGACTGGTTTCGGTTGGTAGCGACCTTTAAAGGTCATCTAGTCCAGCCCCCCTGCAATGATCTTGCTTTTCTTATTTAAATTCCTCCAGTTGCTTCACCTAATGTAAAATAATAAAGTCATCCAGGTATCTAAGTTAGTTATATGTATGTGATAGGTAGGGTGGTGTACTGGAGGAATTGAAAACTACGTAAGTATATTAACCGCATGTCTGTCATCAATCTTTCTACTCCTGCTTTTATTATGGTGTATTCTCTTGTCTGCGCATGACACATGAAGCTACTTAGGGCAAGGCTTATCTTTTTCTGATGCCAGAAGTCCTATTTAAAACTAAACAAAACTATATGTAAGGCAATTATAAAGAGAAATGCAGATAATCCAGTAGGGTTAAGCTCATAATTATCTTTCAACAGTGACTAGTGGCCTGAGACTTGAACAGGTGCCAGACTGATGAAGTATTATAAACAGTTGGAAGGTGATTAGTAAACCATGTTTTGATGACCAGGGTTTCCTAAGTTGCGCAGAGTCATTATGCGATGCTGTGCATAGGGCTAATTTCATTCTGACAACTGTACAAGAAGAATAATCAGAAGAAACAAGACAGTAGCCATCCTGTCACTGGTGTAACCTAATGGCAAATATGAAAACCCTGAGGGAGAAGATGAATTCAGACTTGGTAGGTGCCCGTATCAACTTGTTTGGAAAAATGAATACATCTTCTAGGGCCCAGTACAGTAGTGCATTGCCTCCGTGACTACAGGACTGTGAAAGCTCCAGTGCTTCCTTGAGCTCTATGGCTGTAAAGGCTAATTTTACTTTGACAAAAAGAAATTGCAACAATAATAATATTTTTTGGGAACTGTATTATGCCTTTTCAGTAATCTGTCCCCACGATTGCAGACATACCTGGGGAGTCTGTTAAAGTTTCAGAGTATGAGTTTGTTCTTGAGGGTAATCAATATCAGTTTTTATCTTTCATTCAGTTTTTGTGAGATTTAATTTTGATAAACTGAACTAACTGGATTTTTTTTTTTTTTTTTTTGCAAGGCCTTGAATGTGATTCAAGTGTGGGAAATTTTGAATGTTAGAAGTAAAATAGATTTTAAACTACAGTGACCTGTTGTGAAGTTTTGTCCTTTGGAGCATAAAATATTTTGAATCTTACGAATGAGAGTAATTATAATGTAAAACTAGCCTGAGCCACGTAGTCAAGAATGTACCTTAGGAACGATCCTGACCTGAGAGGAAATGGCTAGAATGACCTGAAAAATATTTCCCATCTTTCATAGCTTTTTGAGGGCAATAATTGTGGGTGTGATGCAATGGGAAGGAGGCAATCAGTATAAATTAAGGGTCACAGAGCTCTGGAACAGGCTCCACAGAGAGGTTGTGGAGTCTCCTTTGCTGGAGGTTTTCAAGACCCGCCTGGATGCGTCCCTTTGTGACCTGCGCTAGATTATATGGTCCTGCTCTGGCAGGGGAGTTGGACTTGAAGATCAACAAGGTCCCTTCCAACCCCTGACATCCTGTGATCCTGTGATAAATATGGATATACTGCAAATGGAGTGGTTGATGAAAATCATATGCCCTTTTTAAACAGTTTTATCAAATAAACACTCTAAAACCATATTTTCCATTACAATGTGATACTGCCTAACAAAGCTTCAGTTTACTGCTAGGATAGAAAGAAAACTGACTGACTCACAGAAAACTGAGATCATTTCTTGGATTGCATCTGAGTGTGAAAATATAAAGTTGACATTATGGAAGCTACAAAGTGTTTCTTACGGTGCTATAAATGAATCACTGGCATTGAGAGGAAGAAATTGAATAAGTATGTGATGGGAAACAAGTTCTATTATGAGAAATACTGTTTCTGCTTTAATTTTGTTTTTTATTTCTCTTTCCCCTCCCCTCTTTCCCTTTCAGGGTAAATGGAAAGCTGGTGGCATTGAAGGTGATTAGATTACAAGAAGAGGAAGGAACCCCATTTACTGCTATCAGGGAAGGTATACACTCATATTTAATGACTATACATGGGATTTTTTTGTAATTACATTGCACTTCTTATTTCTTTCCCATGCTATAGTGAATAGCTTGAGAATTCGAATTAGGTGGTTATGTTCTCAGTAGAAATAAACTTTGGTGCTTCAAAAACAAAGCCTCTGTTGTGGGAGTTCTCGTTAAAGAATGCAGCTCTGCCTCTGCTTTGGCTCCTGTTAGATTTACTATACAAATGAGTAATCAAAAGCATGTTTAAGGTGAGTGTGAGAAGTCACTCTGGAAGATGAGTAAACTGTGTAAATCACTCTTCTTGCCTGCAGGCAGCACCTAAGATGACAGTAGATGTAATTTTTCATTTCTTCACAGCATGAAGTGAAGAAAAGCGTTTCTTGATGAAGGCAATTGAAGTTCAGGGAGCAAAAATACAGGCATCTTAGAAGCTGTGTGTAGCCTGGAACTAGCTTTTGTTTGCTTTTCCTTGCCCGTGGACTCATAGCTTACAGGGCTTGGGAATGATGCTTATCTAGCATGCTCGGAAATGCTCTGCACCTTCATCGTTCCTTGTCAGCCTCTCATGGTCTCTAGTGATGACTGATTTACCTGAGTCTGCCTGTGTTGAGCTCCTTCAGAGAATTTGCTGGATGTGCCTTCTCTTTGTGGGCCTTCTCTGTTAGAAGTTACTAAAAATGAGCCTTGGTAGAGAAATAATAAACAATGTACTATCACACTGCTGATTCAGACCTAGCTGAAGTTGGTAGTGAAGTAGAGAGGTGAGACTGTTACAACTTTTGAGGGGCCTTTTAAGAGTGTGTTGACTATCCTGGTCTAATTCCTAAGGTGGTATGACCCAGGAAGGTACTAGAACATCATCCCTCACAGGGTCCCCAGCATAGAAGTGTGAGGCTTCATGACCATTGCAGCCTCAGTCCCAGCAGCTCCAGCTCTGTTGTCCCTCGCTCTTGCCTGTATTCCTGCAGCTGTCCATATGCTGTATGTCTGTCTGTCTGTACAATGAACCTGTTTAAGGATGAACTGGGGAAAAAAAAAAAAAAAATCCATGTTTCATGCGATGGACACTCTGAAATTAGAAACCTTTCAAGTACTGTGGATTTCCATCCCAAGGTTGTGCATTTTCAAGGGGGCTTTCAAAAAGGAGGCAAAACAGTAGGTGGCCAATTTATGAAGGAATTTCAGCAGTTTTTCTCTACTGCTTTGTTTGAGTAATAATTATTGAATGATCTGATACATTTATTCGTAATGATATATATTTTATCTGTGAGCTGTCTGTCCCGGCAGCTGTGCCGCGATAACGAGGTGTGCAGAGGGTAACGAGCGCAGATTTCAATATTGGTAATGCCAAGTTCAAGGCGTAACAGCCTGTGTTTCAAATATGTTTATTGTTCTCCAGGTTTTTAGTTGATATGTTACTGACTTAAGAAGATAGTAGATAGGGCTTTCTTGTGCCTTTTTAGTGACACTTAAAATATTTTTTTAATGTGAGTTTGGTCTAGATGAAAGTTTATAGCATTATAACTGTCAAATACAGTGTAATGTGTTTTCCTTCATAAATAGTTTGTTGTGTGAGCTCACTACAAATAAGTATTCATTAGGAGCAAGGACAGAGATTTTTCCACTTGATTTTTTTTTTTTTTTAATTATAAAGGCACACTTGCATACTTTTCACACTGTCATTGGAGACAGTGCTTTTAGCTGTGACTACAGCACTGTGGTTGAAGCCAGGTAAAATACTGGCACTTTAATATTAGTAGAACAAAGCTCATGTCTAGAAAAGGTCTTTAAATTATTAATTTATATTTTTGTAAGTGTGCAGTGTCTCACTGATTTTGATGGGACTAGATGCATCTGTTATATTTCTAAATATTTATCTGCACTGGGACTAGATCCAAAGAGTATTAGGATAATGAGAGGGGTTTTTGCTTGACTTTTGTAGCCTCTTGGTTAGGTGGGGTTAAACTCAAATTATAGATTGGTTATTTTGTTTTGGGAGTTTTTTTGGTAAATGTAATCCTGTCTCCTGGGTAGTGGAACTTCATTCAGTTTAGTAGGAGCTACTTGTAGAAACACAGTCTTGTATGTTTTACATCATGTTGAAGTCAGACATACATGATGTGTAGGATGGGAAGGGGAAAAATCTGTATCTATTTAGGCTTTGGCTTTTCTGTTGTTTGTTTTGATTTTGTAAGAAACAGATATTAGGGTCAGAAAACTATGGAAGTCTGTATTAAAAGTGTAACTTTCAGAAGATGATCTCAGTGATGTTGTGCCAGACCGGTGTTATTCGACAGTAATGCTGCAGCTTCACTTGCAGGACCTGAGAAAGCTGTTGCTTCCCTCTTAGTGGCATCAAAACCATCCTGGACATGCTGAGTTCTGTAACGCAGCCATGGCTGATCTCAGCTACCTGACTGGGGGAAAAAAAAAAGAAAATAAAAAAGAAACGCTTATATAAGCTCTTGAAGTTATCTGATGAGTTTGATATGGAAAATATTAAGAATGGGACACTCTGTTAAGCAGATTTTTCTTGATCTCTTTTGGCTGACTGAGGGCTCCAGTCCTATAATTTAGACCAGGACAATTAGAGCAAGGGCAAATACCACTAAAGATGAGATCAACTTCTAATTTCAGTTATCTGAGGAGTAGTGTTGCCCTAATCAAAAAATGCATGTATGGTATCATGAGCCAGAGGTCTGTTGGAGGGCATTTCTTTCCAATGTCTTTTATAATGGAGAAACTGGGAAGGTTTTGACTTTGACTTATTTTCTAATTTTCCATCAGTGCAAGGCAAATTCATGCAGAAGTCTAGTTATTTGTAAGTTAAAACTACTGTAAGTAAATTGTTTAACATCTCTCATGGTTCCTTGGGTAAAGCAGTGAGAGAAAATAGCATTCCTGTGCAGCCCTCCTAATAGGGATGCTGTGTGATGTTAATTAGGGGGAAGTTACGGACTGAAATATTAAGCAGTGGTCATGGTGAGGGAATTTTGTAGCTGTCTGTGTACAGAGAAGCATATTGTTACTGTTGTGACAGCAGCAGAATGAAGCTCAAAGAAAAACAAAACTACTGAAAAAAAGGCTAAGAGAAATGGGAAAGTGCTGGATATAAATATGGAACATGTAACTGAGGAAACAAGCACTAACTTGGTTGAAACTAAAAATATAAGGAAAAGTTAAAAAAAATAAAGCTGTATAAGAAAAATCATAGTGTTAAAGACGGGTGAAGGTTTAGCTGAAACTTTGATTAAAGTTTATAAAGTAATTCTGCTTTTACAGCAGATGTGGGTTTGTGTCTTTTACCATTCATCAAAGTTACATAAGTTTGAATGAAAGTAGATGAGTGTGGCTTGTTTATCTGTGCTCAGCTCTCTATTGAATTTCTAGAACAAAATTTAGAAGTCACCCATGCTAAATGTTCTTTCAACTTGGTCTGAGTCAGTTGTACCAATTTATTGATGATGATTTCATTTAGTGGCATGCAGTTTACAGGATGTTTCACTCTGAATTTAACTCACTTAGCCTGGGATAATCCATTTTATCTTTGAAGAGCCTGAGAAAAAGAAAAAGAAAAAAGAACTTCTGATTGGATGCGCATACCTGAGTGGGTTAACCCTATGTGATTTTCTATTCACATATGTATGAGTGGTGCAGGCATGGTATTATTGTATTCTAAATGTGCCTACAACTGTAGTATCTGACAGCATGGAGTTTGAAGGGAATTTACAAACTGTTTTCTCAATTAAATTGGGTAAAACACAGATTAGCAAATTATTTGTTTTTCTGTGTTAGTGTTGTTGTGGTTTATTCTTTAACTCTCATTATCATCATTCAGCATAAGACTTAGTATTATTAAATCCTAAAGTTTTATCTCAGATATTTCATTCTCCTAATTTCCTGTAATATTGTATGTTTGTCTAAGCTAAATATTGAATATTGTGCAGTAGATTCTAATTCTGGAAACAGTTTGATATACAGTTCTGTAGCTATCTTGTTTTATTTCTGAGTAATAATATTCCTTATATCCAGAATGACAAAGGTTTTGCTTTTTGGGCATGCATGTAGACAAACATCCCTTGGCTTTATTGTTACCTTGCTTGTTATGTTAGCTTGGGCAGTAAAATTATTTCTTTCCCATCCTAATCATTAAAACTGTTTTTTTATTTGATTTTCATTTTCCACCTTTGGAAATATAGCCACTCCTATGCTCTGCTTAATTTGATTTACAATTAGTAAGAAAGCTCTATTCTAGTGTTTTGAAATATGGTAATGTTTCATTTTCCATAGTCCTCGACGATATTTCAAAGCATCCAAAGCAGGCATCTTTTATAGGTATTTATGTACTTTGCCATTTAAATGCCACAATTGGACAACTTTTAGTTTATTTCTTTCTTTTTATTGATTTTTATATTTACATCTCATATTTAATATGTATTTGTACCTGTTTGTGTTTCACATTTAAAAGTGTTCAGGTCAGAGACTGTCTCTACATCTTTGATTTGACAGTTGCCCAGGTACTAATTTTCCACCTACTCAAGTGCTGAAGGCATTTACCTTAGAGCAACATATGGATATCCGTGTGTAAAAGTAGCACAGAAATACTTTGGAAACAGCCAGCTGTCTTGCATTATAAAATTGCAAAGAACACAGAATTTGCCTAATGAATTTCTATAATTTAAATTGTTGATGAGCAGTTCAGCATGCATACTGAATAAGTTTGGTTTGTGACTTGTGGGAGAAAATATAATGCATGTGAGTGCCAGTATAGAGCAGGGAGGAGAGATGCTTATTTCTTGGCCACAAAATGTCTTGAAAAGTCTTCAGAGTTTTGGGCCTCTTCTGTCCATATCTCACTGGGTGGTAGGAGGGAAGAAGAGAAACAAGAAATGAAAACCTTAAAGGGTCTTTAAGACAGAAATGTGCGTCTGCCTTTGTGCCCCAGACTGGGCAGACTTTCAGAGGTCAGGAGGTTGTCTGGGGCTTCCCCTTCTGAAGCTGTTGGGCTGGATGGGATGAACCTTCACAAAACTTTTATCTGTGGAAAACTGAAGCAGAACAACTGCTAAGCAAAAATTTCAGGGAAGATCAGCAGTTTGCAAAGAGAGAGTTCTTACCTAAGTGGATCTGTAAATTATTGCATAACGTTTCTAATGAGTGCACAATGCAAAATACTGCTTTGTAGTAAGCACACTGCAAGTGATGTAAATAGCTGTGCCTCTGTATTATCCAAGAGAAATAGCACAGTCTGTACCCATGCCCTCTAAGGAAGGGCTACAGAAAATTATATTTTTACTCAGTAGATATAATTCTTGTGACCTCACACTGTTTATTACCTGAGTTATTGCACACACTTCCCAGCTCAGTGATTTTTGACTGATACATAGCATAATGACCTTTACAACTTTAAGACAACAAATGACCTCATCGCACTAGTTAGATGAATCATGATGATAAGGCTCCTATTCATTCTATTAGAGTACATCTGGAAGGTTGTATGCTGTAGGGCAAGGGCACAATGAAACAACATCTGCCTCTTTTTTTGAGTCGGTTCATTTACCCGTAGAAGGTAGAGATTAAAATTGCAGTGGGAATCCCATCTTTATCTGCCAGTAAAGAATAAATTATTCTTTTTTTTGGACATTAAATAATCCTCTTACAAAAAAACCCCTAAACACCTATTCTTGCTTTTATGCAAATTTTATTTTTTAAATGTTTTTAATTAAGGAAGCTTGACAGCCGCTTTCTTTTGAGTGATACAAGTCTGGAGGTTTTTCCTATTACCTTCATGAAGTCCAGTCAAGAAACTTAAATTTCCATAGCTGAAATGCCTAAAAGCTTCATATATGTCTGGCTCATCAAGCCTTGGGGAACTTCAGGAGATTACTTTTAAGATTATGGAGATGTATCTATTCCAAGCGTGCATGTAACATGAGTTACTATAGGGGGTTTGTGTCTTTATGTTTGTAGAGTCTGAGGATAAGTTCAGTCTCCCCAAAAGCCACATTGCTTTGGAGAATTAAAAAAAAAAAAAAAAAAAAAAAAAAGACAGTAGCATGGCTGTAGCTTGGGGAATTTTTTCATTGCCTACAGAGTTGGCAGAGCTGGTGCCTACTGCAGGCTATATAGCTACAGCTCAATTAACTTTAAAGTCTCAGCAAAGCCAGTGCAGCTTGTAGTCATAACAGCTTTGTTTTTCAGTGTTAAAAATAAAACACACAAGCCAAGAACCTCTGGGACACTTTGTCACTTGATATTTAAGGTCAAAAAGTATTCAAAAGTATAGAAACTACAGCAATTTTAATTTCTTTGTCTGGTCTCTTTCTGTTATGGGCATCCTGCAGCCTTACCTAAACTCTATGCTTCTTCAAGATAAAAGGGGAATACAAAATTTTGAAATTAAGATAGATTGTGCTTCAAAAACTACAGGACGTTTGGAAAAGGATGTTCCTGGGTCTTTTCTTATAAAATTAAATCAGCTTTCAAGATTTCCAAGACTTCTGAATGTTACTTATTATAAAATACACTGTCATGTAGAGAAGCATATATTTATTCTTACTGGACATAAATAATAGAAAAAATACCTTTAATTCCTGGAGGTTTTATGACTGAACATTTTTTGATAGCTCAGATTTTCAACTGTATTTCATTTGTGCTTTCTCCTGTGTGTATGTTTGTATGCATTTGCATATGTCTGAGAGAAGCACGTTAGACCCTCGGTGATGCGGAGCTTTGAGGCAGCAGGAGTTTTCATCTTAATTCTGTTTTCCCTACTTCTGTTCTCCCGAGCCCTGACTGGCTGATAGTTTTTTTTTGCTGACAGTATTTTTTTTCCTTTCTCTGAACGCAGTTGGACTGACTGGCTGAAACAGGTGAACTCAGTTTCTGGTCATCTCAAATGTACATGGGAGAGCTGATAGTTTTCCAGTTGCAGATACAGTGTGAGTGGTTACTGTAATGTTGTTGTATCCTGCTTTTCAGTGTGTCCAAATTATGCTGTGCTCCTTTCACATTCTTTTTGGTGGACCAAATGAAGGCTTCTGTTCATGTAGGGTGCTCAGAAATGGTAGAGACTGATAAAGTCTGTCCTGCTTTTCTCTTTGTTCCTTGATGTTCTCATGGGCTGAGTGCAGACCTTTTGTTGTTGTTGTTGTTGTTGTTGTTGTTGTTTTTCTTTTTTCCTTAGCTTTTTTTCTTTTTACCTTCTAACAAATTAGTGGTTCTCACAATTATAAAACCTAGGTTTACATAAATGCAACATAAATTATGTTGTTTCCCTTTGAGAATGGTGATAGAAATTTTACACTCTATAAAGAACTCCCATCATGTGGGAAAAGTGTCATGCTTTTCTGAAAAGTACAAGTGAAAATAACAAATTTTCCAGCTTCATAGAGCAAAATCTGTTCTACAGAATATTCTGTCCCCTCTGTCCTCTTCCAATATTTTATCTGTAGCCTGCTGAGATGGAACATGCCTGTATCAACTGACTCTTCATTTAGTACTTTTGGTGTGCAAGTTGTGACCTTCTTCTGGCTTTTGTTCTTGGGCACAGTTCAAGCAAGAAAAGAATGGGGTGACACTTTGAGGATTATATTATTATTATTATTATTATTATTATTATTATTATTATTTTTTAACATTGTC
>JAAGNO010006617.1:26623-42089 GCA_033439905.1 Ceryle rudis | reverse complement strand
GCCCTTATTTAGTTCAATCCGCTCTTTGGTAACAAATCTGATCCTGGAAGTTATAGCAAGGCATACGGATTACAGGGTTATGACTAGGGACAGCCTAGGGAGCTGGCTGATATTGTTGCTCTACCACTTTCCATCATTTTTGAAAGATCATGGAGAAGAGGTGAGGCACCTGAGGACTGGAGGAAAGCCAGTGTCACTCCAGGCTTTAAAAAGGACAAGAAGGAAGACCCAGGAAATTACAGACCAGTCAGCCTCACCTCCATCCCTGGAAAGGTGATGGAGCAGCTTATTCTGGATATCATATCTCAGCACATGGAAGAAAAGAAAGTTATCAAGAGTAGCCAACATGGATTTCCTAAAGAGAAGTCATGTTTCACTAATCTGATAGCCTTCTATGATGGTGTGACTGAATGGGTAGATTCAGGGAGAGCAATGGATGTTGTCTACCTTGACTTCAGCAAGGCTTTTGACTTCTGTCTCCTATAACATCCTTGTGGGTAAGCTCAGGAAGTGTGGGTTAGAAGAGAGGACAGTGAGATGGATTGAGAACTGGATGAATGACAGAGCTCAGAGGGTTGTGATCAGTGGTGCAGAGTCCAGTTGGCAACCTGTATATAGCAGTGTTCCCCAGGGTTCAGCACTGGGTCCAGTCTTAGTCAGCATCTCCATCAGTGACCTGGATGAAGGGACAGAGTGTACCCTCAGCAAGTTTGCTGATGATACAGAACTGGGAGGAGTGGCTGACATACAAAAAGACTGTGCTGTCATTCAGTGAGACCTGGACAGAATGGAAAGCTGGCCAAAGGGGAACCTAATGAAGTTCAACAAGGGCAACTATGCAACAGAGACGTATTAGGATGATTAAGGGACTGGAACATCTCTCTTATGAGGAAAGGCTGAGGGACCCAATACTTTTTAGTCTGTAGAAGACTGAGGGGATCTTATGAATGTTTACAAATATCTGAAGGGTGGGTGTCAAGTACAAGGGGCCAGTATCTTTTCATTGGTTCCCTGTGAGAGGACGAGGGGCAGTGGGCACAAACTGGAACACAGGAAGTTCCAACTCAACGTGAGGAAAATCTTCATCACTGTGAGAGTGACAGAGCACTGGAACAGGCTGCCTAGAGAGGTTGTGGAATCTCCTTCTCTAGAGACTTTCAAAACCTGCCCGGATGTGTTCCTGTGTGGCCTGCCCTAGCTGATCCTGCTGTGGCAGGGGAGTTGGACTTGATGATCTCCAGAGGTCCCTTCCAACCCCCACTATTCTATGATTCTATGATATCCTGGGCTGCATCAAAAGAAGCGTGACCCACAGATCAGGGGAGGTGATTCTCCTCCTCTACTCCAACTCTCCTGAGATCCCAACTGGAGCACTATGTTCAGCTCTGAGGCCTCCAATGTAGGAAAGACATGGGCCAGTTAAAGTAGGTCAAGAGGAGTGCCACAGAAAGTGATCACTGATCACAAGATGCACAAAGGAAAATTCTGATAAGATATAAGGTAGTGGTGGTGGTGGGGAATAAAACAAAAAAACCCACAATGAGAATGGATAAGCACTGGAACAATTTGTCAAGTGATGCTGTGGAATGTCCATCTTTGGAGATATTCAAAATATAACTAGATAAGATTTTGAGTAATCTGATCTAATGTTAAGCTTAGCTGGGTTTTGAGAAGAAACTTCGAATAGGTGACTACCTCCAGTAGTGTCTTTCAATTTCTTTTTCTGTGAC
This sequence comes from Ceryle rudis, assembly GCA_033439905.1. Lineage (NCBI taxonomy): Eukaryota > Metazoa > Chordata > Aves > Coraciiformes > Cerylidae > Ceryle > Ceryle rudis. Next base: position 40,359 of record JAAGNO010006617.1, on the reverse strand, counting down.
TCCATGATTCAATATTTTTTTCAGTAGATTAACTTAAGTTATAGATATGGACAGCAAAAAAACCCCACAAAAAACCTAATGGAAAAAAAAATCTGTGGGCAGCAGAAGTAAGGTCAATAATCATAAATTTCTTAATGCATGTTCAGAGTAAGTGAGGTAGTGAAGTTGGTACAGATAATACATAAGAAGGACTAGTAAAGTCTTTAATAATTAAGATACAGTAGACATATGTAAAGAATACATTTATTCTGTAGTAAAAAAATTACAGTGATCTATATTGGTAAAAGTGATTTTAGGTTTCATATTTAACTGGCTGAATGGTAAAGATTCTGATTATAAAAGAACAGACCACTCACCACAAAGACCATTAAAAGACTTAATCAACAGAAAGGATTTATAAGTATTCCTGATACAAAATTTGGAAAATAGGCTGTCTAGTGTAAAGCAAATGTAATTCAGTCTATGGGATTTACCCAAAGAATAAGAAGTGACTAGATCATAGTCCAAAGCATGTTCATAAAAATTGATTCCTTACCCTTTTATAATATAGTAGTAAAGGCTGTCAAAAGGAAGGGATATGATATTTCTTAATTATGATTCACCAGAGAATCGGGAGCTGGAGTTGTTATTGCCTTATTAGAAAGTAGGCCTCAAAGTATGCTTTTCATTGCCCATATGTGTGATGTATTACCCCATTTAAAGCTACTAGTACAATGTAGTTTCTATTTTGTGATGGTGGTGTGTATCTGAGTGTACAAATTCTGTCAACTGCTGTTAGAGAGGTAAATTTGATAGAGGAATGGGAATGTCAGTCTATATAGTGAAAGTTTAAACTAGGGGATCATTGGAGTTCCTTCTTAAAATTCCTCTTCTCGGCTCTCCTTTCTGAAATTACCTTTGATCTCAATCCATTACTTGAACAAGGAGAAAAGTTGTTAAAATTACAACAAAACCAAATCCTATGAAGCTCTGTAAGAGACTGATAAAAGAGTGAAGACTGAGTTTCATCCTAAAGGGTATAATCAAATCTAATATTTACAATGGGAAGAGTAAGTGGGTGTGTAGAATTATGTGGAAAGTATGTACATTTTTTTACGTAGCATGAAATGTGTCTGAATCAGCCTTTCATATTAGATTATATTATGTATGATAGAAGAATTTCTTCAGAAATTTAGAAGGTACTTTACTATTTATTTTAACAAGAAATTTACAACTCCTATGCAGAAATGACTAAAAAAAATCAAAATCAGTTATTTTATTTTTTAATATATTTAAATGCCTCTTCGATAACATTGTTAAAGATCCTTGCAGATCAACTATGAGAAAGTGAGTCATTGTGAGGAATTAATAAAGGCTCTGTAAATGTGTATGCATTCTGTCATGATGTTGAAGCATTCTGCATTTTCAAAAAAATAATTTGTGTAGAAGTAAAAATGACAAAACCAACAACCTTGAGGAATTATACTTTTTCTTTTAAAAGTTTGTTTCAAAATCCTAGGAAGCAGAAAGCAAAACCACATTCACATGGATGTTACTGTTGTTGCCAGTGTGTATAGTCACTGAAATCAACAAAAAAATTGAAAGATATTTCAGTGTTTTGCATTTTCATTCTAGAGAAAAATCTAGTGGATCATCTGGTGGATGAAATCTAGAAATTTAGATAAAGAAGATTTAAAAAAAGCAGTTCACCCCAAATCCAGAAGCATCAGCAAAGAAGGAAACCATAAGCAGCCATTCTAGCAAAATGTGAAAATTTATATGATTTATCAGTTCTCAGTAAAAGGAGAACAACACGATGCTCAATGAAGCTCTTGTCTTTAACAATATAAAGATACTGAACATACTTAAAATGGAAGTTGAAAGAAAGAGACATTCATACACACCTTTGATAATGTCAGGCTTTTTAGATGATAGCATATGTTTATTCAGTTTGCAAAAGACCTCTGGATATTTATGTAGATATAGACTAACAGACACTTTTGTTAGCCTACCTGTCTAAAATGTCACTGTATTTCTATGATGCATCTATTTTTAAAAAATATGGGGTTTTTGTTAATCATTTATTGTAGGAATGGTAGTTTGAGGAAATTTATCTTTAAGATACTCTCCAGACTCATTGAGAAGTAGTTATTATGTAATGTGAATACTCATTTTATCCCGTGCTGATCAGCTAAACTGAAAACAATAAATTCTCTCAGATTCCTTGACTTTAATTGCTAAAGATCATGGTGATCATCTTTTAGGGAGAAATCATGTCTTTGTATGGTTAATCCTGTCTTGTGGCTCAAAAGCAGACAGCTGTGCAAGACAGTTGTGGTCTATTGCACCTGTGTGATTACCCATCATGAAGATTTATATTCATCCTAGGAAGCATCCAATGAGGGTAAGTGGCTAAACGATATACCTAAATTTAAAAACACTCAAACAGTACATGGACAATGTTTTAGGAAGAGGCTTCTACACTCTCAAAGAATAGAAGAAAAAGGGAAAGAGATAGGAAGATGACAATTGTGATGACACCTTTCAACAGTAGCTGTCCGAACTGTATTTATGGCATGTTTTGTGATTTCATGGTCTTATCAGTTTGGGATTGATTTTGGAACTAGAAAATAATATTTTTTTTTTTTATTTTCAGTGTTCAGGGGAAAAAGATTAAAATGGAAGAATTGAGAAGTACCTTAATGTACGATGGAATTATTCTGTATAGAAACTACTTGTATGTGACTAGGAACAAGCAGGTAGAAATTGTCATTGTCAATAGAGTTGCTTATACAATTACAATACAATACCCATACATCCCTATTTCATTCAGCTGGAAATCTTGATTAAAATTCTTTTTTATCATGACATAATACCAAGAAGTGACAAAGGAATAGAAGAAACTGCAAACAAAATGCAATGTGGCACACAAGGGAAAAGTTTGATGAGAAAGAAATCATTACTGCCATAGCAACAATCTGTCATATATACAGTTTCTTAACTTTAAATTCAGCTTTATCATTTTAGTGGGAGAGTGAGGTGCCTAGCAGTAGTATTTTGATGTCTAAATCTTAAACTTAGACTTTTAGCACTGAAGATATTTTTTCTTAATACTGAATCTATTCCACTGAAAAGATGTTAAATTGGCTCACTGTATTCTGATAAAACAGGTGGATTTAGGCAGTGAAAAATTATAATGTAACAGAGACCAATTACCTCTGAAAAGAAAAAGAATGGATGTGTTGCCATACTAGTAATTAAAATAAGTGAACATCTAGTATATGAATAATGACCTGAAGAGATTAAACTGGAATCTAATCTCGTAAGAGGTGAAACAAAGGGCAGAAACAATCACAAACCACAAGGTGGGAAAGGGTTATGGGTGATTGCCCCTGAGTCACATGAATTGTGTACATGAAGCTTTGATTTTCTGTCTTGAAAACTTCATGAAAGATGTGTGTCCATGTCATTCATGCATGTGCTGTACAACTCCCTGAACAGTAAGCCTAAAATAGAGGATATGCTGTAAATTTAAAACATTCTGGAGAACTGCAAGTCAGTTCTGCAGATCATGCAATACATCAAAAGGGTAGCAGAGTTACTATGCCTGAGCAAACCAAATTCACTGGGAATTTATAGTATACTAAATACATCCCCAAAGCATCATCATACTGAACTCATTAATTTTTTGCTATGCTATTAAACAGCATATAAACAACAGCTATTTTTTTTTTTTTTTCCAGGATTCCAGCTATTACACAGCCCAGTCAGAACAACTATTATTTCTTTGAAGAATAATAGAGATTAGACTCAGAAATTGCAGCCACAGGTTTTATAGTTAGGATACCAAAGCCACACTGGTTCTGTCTTTCAAAATGGCAACTGAGTAAAAGAAAGAAAAAACAACCAACCAACCAAAAAATTCCCTTGAATAAGTAAAAAGGAAGAAATCAGAAAAATGTGAAAAAGAAATCGAAAAATTGAATTAAGCATATTCTAAACAAAGACTACAGAAATAGCATATGGAAGCTAAGGTAACTGCCTTAATTTTTACTGGCTTAGGATATGTTATAATGCATAAAAGGATTCCCATAGTGGTGTGGGAGCTTTAGTGCAAATGATAATACATTATTATACTTTTGGAGCCTGGCCAACCTACAATATGGAAGTGGGTGCATGTGTTCTTACTGATGTGTCTCCCAAAGGCATGTGCACAGTGTCATCACACTTGAAGATCTCATATTGTCTTCATGATTTATCCTCCAAGCACATTGTATCCTGACAGTATACCTTGGATTTATTCAGAGATGCTTTCAAGGTTCAGCATTCCTCATAAAGGTAGTGCAGCCATAATTAGTTACGGCAAGACAGTGTATTATACTCAGATATGTCCTCTGGCATTAAAATAGAGGCTTAGCCAGAAAAGATAGGTCTAGATACAATACACAGGTATTACACCTGAAAAAGATCCTGGGCACATAAGCATCTTCAGACACTCAGATTAAATTATATAGATACACAAATTTAATATTTCCTAATATGCCTGAAATCTATTACTCCTCATAACCATATCGGTTTTCATTGTGGGCTAGGAACATTGACACCTATTACAAGAATCAGACATATGCTCAGCTGGAGTGAAGATTCATCTAGAATATTGTCCTATCTCTGAAACTAGCCAAAACAGAAGTCTATGCAAGACTAAATATGTAAATATTTACTTCCTTGGTATGCACCAACTGGTTCCAGAGATTAGTGATTTAGACTTCTTTGAAAAGAAGCAGTATTTTACTGCAGTACATACTGACTAAATTTAGGTGTCTAAAATGTCTTTAGCAATCTAAACATGTAGCTCTACATCTGATCTAGTGTCTTTATTCAACTCCAGTAGTCCATGGAGAGGAACAGAAACTCTATGGGCAGGTTAAAGAAACTAGAGATTGAGATGACAATCTCAGATTTAGATTACTTCTTCAATTTCCACAGCTGCATTTTGAACCAGTGTAAATACTTGTATCATAAATATCTGGCACTCAATTCTACTAGTTAACTGCGTTTTGTGAAATGCATTTTTTAGTCTGTTTTTAATTTACCATTTTAATTTCATATCTACCAGTTCTTCTATTTCAGTTTGCATGACAAGACAGTACCTTGTATAATGATACCTTGTATTAGATGAGATAATAAACTTCTATACATGAAAGAAGTGACCTGCATTTTATGCTCTCCTTCAGCCCAAAGGAAGGACACTCAATAATGGGGTGAAATTTCATTTACCTATAGTGAAATGTCATTTTTCTGAAAGTATCTGTTTGTGCTAAAAAGAGACAGAAAATCTGTTAGTAAACTGCATTAGGGATTAGGCAAATGCTGCAAGATTGCTTTGTAAGAAATCCATTGTTTGATGTTGTTGGAATGCCACCCACTTAGGTGGCAAAACTGTTTATTATTTGAGTACTTAACCCCATGACAAGAAGCATGTTCTGGATATCTAAACTTATGTTAATGCTCCTAAGTAAGCTGTTTAATTTGATGCCTTAATCAAGGATATGAACTACATTCCAGAAGCATGAAAAAAAGGAGCAGCTTTCAGTTCTCCAGGTCCCAGGTTATCTTTGGATATACTCCTACAACAGCTGCTGAAGTTACACTGCATTAATGTAAATCAGTAAAGTCAGGCAGACTCAACTATGAGACAGGCATGCATAGGCACCTGCTTCAAAACCCCATGAGGTGGCTACACACGGAGCATCTTGCCAATGGGTGCAGGACTATTTTAATTGTCAGAGCCTGTCAGTTCAACAAAGGGTCTGCCTGATTTGCAACCCAGGTTGCAAAAAAATGTAATAAATCCACATAAATTTGGAATTTCTTCTAAGAAAGGAGACGTCATGTCATATATTGTGTCTCATTAATCCCCATACCTTAACGTTTCTGTTTCTTCCTGTTTCCGTACCCAAGTATGGACTTAAAAGATAGTGGATGAAATTCCGTTACAGCAATGTGATTGACAAACTGTGCATTGACTGAAGCAAAGTTAGGTTTTTACCTCTTTTTCTAACAGATATTCTTACAATTCAACAAGGGAACTGACATACAAGTTAAAGGTGTGTGCTTGGTTTTGTTTTATAAATCAAAGTCGGTATTACAAGTTTCTCAAACCAAAGCATATCCTCCTATACTCTTTTGCAACTGATTTGTCTCTAAATTGTGTCCAAAACTACAAGTGCAAAGATATAGTTGTATGTATAATTTAGTCAAAAAATAATTTTGTTTTTTTAATTGTAATGCATTGGATAAGAAGAAGTAATTTTACACCTCAAAGTTGAGGTGGAGTTCATCCTGATATTAGAGAAAAGATACGTTTTACCTTTCACAGCATTACCTGTAGTACGTGTTGAATGGAAAGTTAATGCCTTGGTTGTGACAGACACTAGTCAAGAAGACATGTAAAATCACATACAAACCAACTTTTAGGCCTACACTTTAGGATAAATAATTGCCAAAATTAACTCTTGCTTCTATCTTGTAGATGTGATAAAGTGTATGCACACATGTGCATGTGTGTACATAAATTAACTCACATAGAGGACTGCTTTGTGTGAATATTTTGTGATAAAATTACAAGGTAACATTCTAAACTGAGGCAAAAATATATATTTTTAGAAGAGAGCAAATCAAAACCACAGATGGAACCCATACCATTTTTTAAAGCATTATATTCGATCTAAAAGATAGCTTTGGCTTGAAAGATACAAGCCAATTTGCCTTGCAAGGCCAAGTAATTATTTTTAATCATGAAATCTGGTAAGAGAAAGAAATAGTTTCCTTTAGTTCTTCTCTCCCTCTATATTATAAATAAAAGTGAAGGAAATAGACCTTGATTTTGATCCTCTATCTGCTATTGAAATATTTTTTATGAAGTTGAAATATTTCAGTGGCAAAAATAATGCTGATACTTTTGTAAAGTTTGGGGGTTTTTTTTCAGAATAACAATTTAACCCATTCTGTACATCAAACACGTTCATTTTGACTACTGAGCACTCCTGCAAAACCATGAACTTTTGTGATTTTTTTATGTACAGAAATAGATATGTGTGGATTCTTTGGCATACAGAGCACATTGATGATACTGTAAAATTATCCTGACTTGTTTTCTGTAGCAGGATGTAGTAATATTCGTACAAAGTTACATCCTTGTATAAAATAATATGGCTTTTCTTTAAGACCATATGTGTAATTGTACTGTATGCTGCACATAACAAATTACAGTCTTATTCTAATACAATCTTAAATTGATTCCTCTGGTAAGTTTGTTTTATTATTACTATAAAATGACTAGTGTACTTATTTTTAATGACTTAATAGGATTTTGTCTATTCTTTTCAGAAGTTAACACTTTTCCTCCTGCAGGATGGTGATTTTGATTCTCTGTCAATGAATAAATGTACAGGGTTGTCACGGTTTAGCGTGAGGGTAGCCCCTTAGACCTATAACAGATGCTCTCTGTTAACACCCCTCCCTCCCCAAAAGGGGAAGAGAAAGGGAATAAGGGAGAGAGACTCAGCCATTAGAAAAGGAAACTAGAACATCTTTAATGAAAATGAAAATAATAATAATAAAAATAGAGTATGTACAAATATATACAAAACCAGTATTGAACCCAACCCCCCTGATGGTAATTACATCACCATCACCACTGACGCTGTGGAGCAGGCACCGGGGGAGTCCCAGACTGGGCCCACAGCAGATAAGAGCAATGTTCAGGATCTGGATTCTGGTACCAGATTCAGGAATACACAGATCGAGATCAAAGACAGAATGGACAGAGTCCTCCTTGGATGCTCTGAGAAAGGAATGAAAAGAGGACCTGAGCCAAGCCAAGCAAAGCTGGCAAAGAGGTCCAAGAGGGGAGAAGAGCCTGGGAGCCCCTAGAGAGAGATTGAGTGAGTGAGCTATAGACCCTTCAGATCCCTCAGCTTTATACCGAATATGACATATACGGGATGGAATACCTTGTTGGTCAATTTGGGGTCACCTGCCCTGTCTGCTCCTCCCTGCAGGTGCGGCCTTTCACTTTCCTGCACCCCCAATGTGTTACACAAGATCCAGCAGTGTCCTTGGTCTGCACACCAATCCTTCGTAGTAACGCTAAACATGGGATGTTATCATTGCTAGCAGCAGACACTGTCTGTGAAAACAGGCTGCTAACTTCAGAAAGTGCAGTTAGTTAGAGGAACTGAGCTGAAAAGTAAAATCACTGAACAGAACCATCTCCGTTCTCACCCAAAGCAGAGAAGGATATCCCTTGAATACCATTAACACAGAATTTGTTTCTGTGTTTGTTTTTACTATTAGCTTTACTGCGTGTTCTAAGAAGATGATGGACAGCTGTGTTTGTCAATTCGGAGGCTCCCTATATTCCATATGATTCATTAATGAATGCAAATCCTGTTACATTGGGCTATGAAAGAGCTTAGGAATCCATTGGTTCTTTATTTTTATAGGCTGTGCTTTAAACAAATGTCTGCAGTTTTTGCTTATGATTATACTTTAATCATTAGCTTTTCATCACTGAGGCATAACTCTTCTGGGATAAATTCATTAAGGTCAGTGTCTGTAATAATCTTTGAGAAGTATTTCTCTGAGCAATCCAATAATCTCTGTAAGGTAACTGGATTTATATAGAGGAGTTAATTTAAATTGACCTGAATTTTCCTGAAACAAGTTAAGTAAATACAAATTAAAACAAATAATAAAATAGTATTAATAAAAGCATGTCCAAAATAAAAAATAAAATAATATGAAGTCACATAAAAATAAATAATAATAATAATAATAAAATAGTTGTGTTGCATCAGTTCTGCTTTTCTCTCATGGTCTTTATTTTCTGACTCAATTGGCTTGGCTTGTGTGTGTTGAGTCAGAGTGCTACACCACATCTTGTGGAATACATGACATTTTGAATCTTGCTGCTGCAGATGAGTTCTTACATTATTGGTAGATTCAGATTTTTATATGATGGAAATGAAGATGATCATAGGGATGGAACACCTCTCCTAGAAGGAGAACCAGGACAGATGGGCTGAGACAGTTGGGGTTGTTCAGCCTGGAGAACAGAAGGCTCCAGGACACTTTATTGCAGCTTTCCATTACCTGAAGGGGGCCTACAAGAAAGCTAGGGAGGGGCTTTTTACAAAAGCTTCTAGTGATATGACCAGAGGTAATGGCTTCATATCAGAAGAGGGTAGATTTAGATTAGCAATTAGAAAGTAGTTCTTCACTTTGAGGGTGGTGAGACACTGGAACAAGTTGCATTATAGTATAAGAACAGGTTGGATTTTCTCTTGTGTTCCTGTATATTATACACAGTCTGGTCCTTAAGCTACTCTATAAAATATATCTATCTATAATGTTGAAGATTAATTTTTCATCATGAAACAACATGGAGCAGGTTTGATGGTTCTGTCTGGCATCCTACCCTGATGGGATATTTTGGGACACAACCCCCAGTGGCCTGGTATATTTGTCTGTGATCTACCTGAGCACATTGCATTCCAAGTTAGACGCAAAATGTGAATGGAGAGAAAGAAAAGGGAATAATAATGTAGATTTAGTCAGATTCCAAAAACCTGAGAACATCACTGCTACATTTCATAATTGGGCTTTTTTGCCATTTCCACAGACTGTCAATTTCCTTTTTATGTTTGCTGTTCATTAGCACTTCATATAGCACTAGACATCATCCAGTCCAGCTATTCCAGAAGATACATATGCTGGTTCTGCTGAAAACCTATGCAAAAAGTGTTGCTCCCTTGAAGTGGAATTCCACTTCTTTCTAAAATATGTAATATGAAGAAAAGGTACTGATGGATAGAATTCTGAATTATAGGGATTTTTCTTAAAAAACAAACAAACAAAAAGATCAAACAACAACAAAAAAAACCACCAAAAAACCCCAAACCCACCAACCAAAAAAATGCAACCAAAACCAACCCCCAAAACAGAAAGAAAGAAACAGGAATGCCTGTCAAGCCATCAACAGAGAGTTATTTTCTATCAATCAAAACAATTTCCATCTCTGGCTTCTTGGTTTAATAAAATATAAAATGAAGAAGCTAATTAACATTAGTAGGTTTAATCCTCATTCAACCTGTGACAGTGGTGTATGTCAGAGGTACTTCCAGACAGAAAGGCAAATGGAGGAAAAAAAAAACCTGAAGAGAATAGGAATACAGACTAAAAGTGACAAAACACAACAAGCTGCAAAGTATCATAAATTACTCCTGTGATAAATGGGAATGAAATGAAATATCATTTCCCGCTTCTATCAGAATACTGGCATGATAAAACATAACTTCTGGAAATTCATTTGAGACTACTAAAATGTTTTCACTTTTACCAGACATGGATTATCTCTAACTACTTGAGTATGGCCAGCTCTTATTACAGCATAACTTCTTTCACTCCCCAAAATCCATTTTAAATAACTATATATTTGTTCTGCACACACCTCTGTTGTGATACCCAGAGGGGGAAAAAAAAAAAAATTAAAACAGAATGGGGCAGTATATCAACACTTTTTCCATGATCTCAAAAGATTTCCTCTCTTTTCAGAAACTCCTAAATTGTTTCAGGAAATGGAAAAAGTGGTTAGAAAAGAAATCTCTTCTCTATAATGTGTTCCTGTGTCTTGTCACAGAGGTATTTCTTCATTGAAGGAGGTATTGCATAATGTATTCTGGGTGCCCAATGCCAAGCCATTTCCCACAGCAGTGGTTCTAGAGGAGCAGAAATAAAAATGAATCATAGAGACTAAACTGGGTGATCTGGCACTGATTTTCAGCTGCTGAGGCTAGAGGCATCCTGATCTCCTTTTAGAGTGAAACCCAAGTGTTCATTATCTTAAACACTCTTTAGATTCAATTAAAAGGGAAATCAAAAGTACAAACAGGTGGGAATTGTGAAGTGTACTAACACATCTCCCCATCCAGAGGATCAGGGACCAGGACTGCAATAGAGTGTACATGGTCCACAGTTAAGATACAACCAAAAAGTTGTATTCTTCTTTCTCTAAAGAATGAATAAAGGTCATTAAATCCTCCATCTTATGAATGATGCTTCAAAGGAATCTTATACCAGTGGATATAACATATTCCAGAAAGCAAATACTACTATGAGAAAAATCTGCATCTATATTATTTGGCTTCTACAAGTTTCTATATATGTGAAAGAGGATAATTCCCTATTGTTGGATAATTATCCTAATTAAAGTGTGTAGAAATACAAATGGGAGCAAATGCACTAGAGTATCTTTTTAAGAATACAGACATGAAAAACATCAACTCGTTCTCAATGTGAACTACCCAGTGTTATGACTCACTTTATGATTCATGCAGTGCTTATGTAAGGCTGTTTATATTCTCCTCCAAACCCTTGTTGCTTTTCCATGGCCTTTAATTTGACCTCCACTCTTAATAAAATTTCTATATTTTATTCTGTAAGACATTCTAGTTGGGTAACACACTAAATTTCCCTTTGTCTGTTTCTTCAAGTAGTGATTGACTAATTTACAATATATGGAGAGATGTTGTATTGACCCTACATAAGCTCTCTGCGAATCACCTAATGATTTGTCAGTGATACGATCCATTCATTCTATATCACTCTTACATTTCTGACTGTATAGTGACCTAGTGTCAAAGAGAGGAAATGGTAGCATCATTTCCCAGAATGCCTTATAGTCTAACGGTTAAGACATGTCCTGGAGTTGAAGGAAGCTGAATTTTCCTCATGTTCTGGAAGAAAACAGAACTCAGTTTTCACATTTCTGAGCACAAGACCATAGCAGGTTTCTGTTGTATAGCTGATGGATAACAATGCTGGCTACCTTTGATAAATACACACAGTTCAGTGACTACTGAAGGACACTCATCAACATCAAACATTTCTTTTGGCTAGCTCCAGGCAATGTTTCATTGAACACACAGGCTTTTTGGGTTATGCTTTGGTTTAGTCTAACTTAATGGACTATCAAGGGAACCCAGGTGCATGCAATTTACAAGGTGTCATGCATCTCACCTGCTCAAATGTTAAGTCAAAGCTAGCTATGCTTTTAAGCAGAAGTGTTTCTAAAGAAAAAAAAATAATTCCATCCTAAAATCTGTATCCAAAATAACTCAGAGAAATCAGTCTTTGTAAATTCCTTTCCCTTTTTAGCAATCTAAAATTGACATGAATTGTTTGGGTTTGGTAATATGGGGGTTTTTTTAGCAATTGCAATGTCTAACTTACAGGATCCAAATCTTGAGTCAAAGTATAAAGACCATAACCAATCTCAAACATTAAACCAAAATTAATAAGGTGTCAATAATTATAAGCAATATCCATAATAATTTCAGTTATATGAGATACAATGATTTATTTCCAGCATAAATGAAACAGAGTAACAAAGCAATATGGGAGAGATATCATTTAAGTAGCTGCTTGTTCATAACCTCAAGCCAATCTGATGAGAGCTGTAAAACACAAACCTCCTATCTTTAGAATTCCTGCAGTTTACAGAGTGTTCAGCATCAATCTGCCTGTGCTGAGATTTTTTTTGCTGTTAGGTTTGGCTTCTAAACTGCAGGATTACTACTGTCTAATTGACTATATTTAAATACCTTTTTCATGGGTGAATTTAGGTAAAACTGGCTTCTGTTTGCTTAGTTGCTACTTTCCTGGCTAAATTCTGAAACTCTGGTGTCTTGTCTCTTGTTTATTAGCTGTATTTGTCATGTCCTCATTTTACATTTGTCTCATAACTATTTACAGTGTTCATCAATACTAATCAAGGCCTTGATCAAATCTGCATCTGTTTCAAAATTATTGTGTTGTTCATTAAAAGAGATGACTAAGAAAGAATTCAGTATGGGATTTTGTCATTTAAGCAAAATGGATTCTTGACAGACGAAATTGTTTTACTTTAGCTTTATTCTAGCACAAACAGACTGTAATTTTCTTACAAAGAGCAGTCATTTTTGCTTTAATTAGATTTTTTTTTAGACTTAACAGTCTAAAGGATTGTTTCATTGCAGATTTATGCACGTGAAATAGAATGCAGTTTTCATTTCAGCTATTAATGTTGTTCATAATTACGTTTGACCAAACAAGAATCTCTCTTACAGTCATGACTCTGTCCTAGGTTCCACTGAAATAGGGTTAATTTTCACCAGAATCTGGGAGGGGAACACAGCCAGGATAGACAACTGAAGCAGCCAATGGGATATTTGATACCATACTGATGTCATACCTGCTCTTTGGTGCAGCTCTAGGTGGTCTAGATGCTTTCTAGAGCACTCATTTATATATTATTTCATTATTATTAGTGCTGTTACTGTTGTTTCTTCTCCAGTTGCATTGTTCTATTAAATTCTATTCATCTTAACCCACAGGGTTTTGCCTTTTTCTCCCTATTCTTTTCATCTGACCAAGGGGAGGAGAGGAGAGTGAGTGAGTGAGTAGCAACGTGGTGCTCACCTCCCAGCTGGATCTAAATCACAACACTCTCTTTTAAGCTAATATATGGTATTTGTCACTACTCACTGACAAAAACATGTAAGTACAGAAAATAAAAGACTGATCTTGTCTTTTCTTGCATCAGTTTTACTTTTAGGATGCTTACATTGAATTATACAATACTGTTTACCTTTTTTTGTTAAAAGAGTTTATTTTACTTATATTTATGTATATATATGACAAATATCTTTTGGTTT
>JAAGNO010006617.1:2151-13231 GCA_033439905.1 Ceryle rudis | reverse complement strand
CCTTCCTTCCTTCCTTCCTTCCTTCCTTCCTTCCTTCCTTCCTTCCTTCCTTCCTTCCTTCCTTCCTTCCTTCTTCTTTTCTCTCACACACCTTCTTATTTTCTCTCCTTAACAGACAGGTCACAACAAGGGGAAGAGTGCCAAGCAAAACAATACCCTCACACACAGTCAAATTATCTCCCCTGTGATTTAGTTTTTATTTCATTTTATATTATATTAATATTGGTTTAAAATTCTAAATGCATAGGGAGAAAGTGAAGAAGGAGCTATTTTGCAGTATTTTGCAGCTTTGATTCAACTAGTTTATCTTTAGATTATAGGAGAATGAACATGCCTAAGTATTAGAATGTATTATCTTTACATCTGAAACCCAAAACAGGGTAGGCCAGTAGCAGCTTCTTAAATACAGTACCAGATGTTCAGAAAACAAATATCAAATAAACAATTTATGAAACAAATACATAAAGGTCAAAATATTTTCTGCATTTCTGTCAGAAAAGTGCTGGATTTGCAATTATTCTGGATTTAGTTTTCAAACTCCTGACAGAACCAAAGATGGTATCACCAAGCCAAAAAAGTCCTACAGATCTTTCTTCACATTGTGTAGAAATTCTGAAAAAAAAAAAAGCAAATAACCACATATAGTTTTGTATTAGTTTGACCCTGCAAAGTACTGAGCATCTCCATTTTACTGAGAATTCACTCAGCATAGTGGATACTCCATGTCTTTTGGGATCACCTTCCATATTAAGAATGCTAAAACCCCTCAACCTTCGCCCAAAAAATACCCCCCCAAAAAAAACCCCACAAAGAAAACAAAACACGAAACCCACAAACAAACAAACAAAACAACCAAAAACCCACAAACAAACAAAAAAACCCCAACCAAATAATACTAATAGTAAAACACAAAACAAACAAAAAAACCTCAAATGAAAACATGTTTAAAGACTTGTAAACAGTTACTAGAAACCACAATGTTGTTCTAGGGTTTTTTTGTTTTTGTTTTTGTTTTTTTAACTTACGGAACCTACATGTGCGAAAGGATGTATGGCATACAATGTGTGGTTGTGTATGTTTATAGAAGCACAATGGATGGGTAAGATAACCAGGTTTGAACTTTTAGCAGCAGTGCATCTATGCTGATTTTGATATCAAGATAGCTTGTTCATTCTTAAGGCTACCTAAGTGCTTTACCAATAATATATATATTATTGTCTTAAACTGCACATGGAGATAACAAAACACTTTCAAATGTCAGCACAATAAACATCACATACTTAACAATTAGGTCTGTGAGCATGTATGCGTAAATGATAAATATTCTCAGCTCTTTCTCAAGTAATGTGTATCTTTTTTGTTCTTTGTTTTTCATTCTAACACATGCAAGTGATAAAGCTTTGATCAAGGGCACCCGGCAACATTTTTTTTTTTTTTTAATGGGCTATTTTAAGACTCTCCAAGTTCTAGAATATTCACGCGTGGTGGAGGTGACTACAGCTATCATAGCTAACATGCTTTTGTAATAGATCCTAGTTTTCAGGTTTTTTTCACCTTTACCAAAACTGAAACGATTAGGCTGATGCTTTTTTTTTTTTTTGTAAAATAGAAGTTTAAGTTAAAATCATTTAGCTGTTTATCATACTGTGATACTTTGTTAAATTATATCTAAGAACATATGAAAAAGTTGAGAACTTCTAGTCTGCTTCAGAAAAACTTGAAATTTGCCAAGCAGGTCTTCTTGATCAATGTTTTGCCGTTTAGTTTTTTTATGAAACCTTGACAGCTTCTAAGCTATAGCAAAATCCCATTATATCTACTGAGCTAATTGGTGATCACTAAATTAATTATAGCTTGAATTACTCACAGGTTAAACAGAAGACCATAATAAACATTGTGTTATACTGGACAAATTGACCATCTAGCCCTATATCCCATTTCTCATGGTGACCAGTATTAATTAAAGTGGTTGTTTGCAGCACCTGGAAGGTGTAGCTGACAGGTTAAAGGAACAATTGAAAGCGAGGCCTACTTTTTGTCCCCTGTCCCTTGTGTGATCAATTACCTTCAAGATTTTTTGTTGTTGCTACTGATTAATCAGATTATACATTGGAAGCTTCTATACAAATTTACTAAAAGGTTGGCATTTTAGTTGTTTATCTATTCATTAATCAAGTTTGTAATAAAAAAAAAAGGACACATTCATCTCACAAACATCAGCTGGAGTATCCTAACAACAATGGCATTAAGACGTATTTTTTGTAATCATTACTATTTTAAATATCCTTGACTCTTCAGACTTTCTGAATTTAAATGCTACTTTGTCATAAGATTAAGATCTTACAAGAAGTTGATTTCCTTAACTTATAAAATAGATCATATTCAAAATGTTTGTAATAGATAGCGTATGGAAGAAAATATTCCTAAGTATTCACAGAAAAATCAAAAATTCAATGTTTTTTTTGGTGATAATTAGGAAAACTGCTTCCTAAGTATATTTTTTTTATGAGTCAAGATTCAGAACAATAAAGCTACTGATACACATAATATAAACAATAAAATCCAGCTTTTATTACAGTCATCAATACATCACTCTCGTTCCACCCCTCATTTCTCTCTAATATGTTGGTAGAGATGTAAAAGATAAAATAAGTGAACAGCCCTCTATAATAATGAAAGGTAAGAAATAACAATGTAACATTCCTCTTGTATATTTATTCATTCAAAAGAAATTTTGAAGACACAATGTAATGACTTTTCTTCTGCATATTCTGTTTTGAAAAAATATAATAAATAATCTAGAAACCATATCAAGAAAAGACAAGGAAATTGTTTAATCCAAAAATCAGGATTTTTATATTCCAGCAGTGACCTAAAAAAAAAAAAAAAAAAAAAAAAAAAAAAATTGCTCAGAGAAAAGTACCTCTACCTCTTAATCTCTTCAGGTTTTCAGAAATCCACCAAAAAAGGGAGCTGTTACTCTGAGCCGTTGGTGAAAAAGCCTCTCATTTTCAGCTGATCTCTTTTTTGCTTTGTTTCAGTTTTGCTTTACCTTTAGTTGACCTTCCACAGTTACAGTGAAAGTACACAAATTATTGAGTCGGTCCTCAATGACTTGAACTTTCACAATGAGTGTTATTGGGAAGGAAAATGAAGAAGAGTGTCAGAGAGAAGTGAATTGGGTCCTCCAGTGTTGACCCTGCATGACCTCCTACATGTATTTCCCACTTGTGGCCATGGAGTCCTTTAGCAACCTGTTACACTCACATAGAGAGGGCAACACTACTCCATTTTAGTGATGCTGCTCACAACCAGATGCAATAAATAAATAAAAGTAATAATAATAATAAAAAAAAGAAGTGCAGTGTTCCTTTGATCTTCACAGGAGAGTTAGGTCACTTAATTTCTCTTGGTCAAAGAATGGAAGGAATATACCTTTGTACAAGTTCAGCAGATCTCTGGTGGCATGAACCACTCCACATGTGTGCAGCATAGCTAGTGGGTTTATGATGTCTGTCAAATTGTCTGAGGCTCACTTGTGTGGTTCTGCAGTGTGAATTCTGTACCCTGTGCACCAAACAAATTAACTGTTCAAGAGCCAAGTACATGAATCCCAGATCACATGCATCCTACAAGACCATATAATGCAGATGGTCTTGTGGGTAATGGTCTACAGATTACGAATTATTTTTTTTTTCTAGTTATAAATAGTGAAACTCTAGAATATAAAGAAATACTTATGTCTAAGAAGGTAAAACAGTAAAAGTGAACATTTGAATCATGTGGTAAACTGTCCTGATTTTTCTCAATCTCTCCAACTAAGAACATGCCAGAGAAGCCCTTTTATGTGAAAATAATCAAGAACTTCCATCCAAAAGAGAGAGTACAGGCCTACCTAACAAATGATGGCCCAATTTTTATGCCAAGTATTAAAAGAAAATCTGAAGTAAACTATTTTCAAGTAACTTCTGCAGAAGTTATGACACATTTATGAATTTTAAATATCTGTGTAGCTTGTGGAGTAAATATTTATGTAGATTAAATAGAAGTCTTGATGACACAGCAGAGGCCTGTTGCACCCATAAAGTCAAAAAAGATCGAGGAGTGAGTATTTGTTGTCATTTTTTTCGCCTAGAATCTAAACATAAGCATGCTAAAATGATTAAACAGCAACATTTTGTGATGCTAATGCAATGTGTCAGAGTACTTGGACACAGCAAACTGTACATGTAAAGGTAATATGTAACTGCAAGATGTGGTTGTGATGTAATTCCACAAACAGGATACAATAAAAATCATGTTCAAGGCATAAACTCTGCAAGATATGAACAGTGGATAGAGAACAGGCAAGAAACATGCCTGGGAAAATAAACAAATCCTGCTCCTGGAAATAAATAAAATATGCTGGGAGCAGATGAGAGCCTCTCTGTTTTGGGGAGGTTGTGAATATTGTAAAAATAACATGGATACATGAGAAAAGAGGAAGAAAGATGACTTCTGACTCTGGCCCCAGTTCACCTCATCAAAGACATCTCAAAACTGATCCTCAAACCTGACTGCAGCCATCCCTGATGACTACATGGCATCAGCTCAGTGGCACTGAATACACACAGCTAATGTAGAAGATGGTTATTAAAGACCATTTGAATATGCAGCAATTATAAGTAATAATGTGCAAAAACTTACTGTTAGAAAATGTGTGTTGTTAATGAATATCAGTCTAGTAAAACACTACTTCGATGCTGGCCTGATTTCTGTCTTTCAAATACACCCATCACAGTCACATCCAGCTCCCTGATACACACATACATCTTTATCTGTACAGACACATATACACTCAGTTGCAAGAGTCTTGTGTGAAATTGCATTTTAGATTCTGTATATTTCACAAAATAATTTAAGGATAGTAAGGTCCAGATTCATCAAAACTAGGGTTTTGTGGGAGCTGAATCCTGGACTTCAGATTCCATTCCCTGTAGGTATAGGGATCATTCCTTAGACACCTCAGAAGCAATGTTGATGCTGTGATGTAAAATCAAGTAGTATAATGATTAATTGGGTCACTAAGCTCTTCTCCCTTATGGCTTTAAAAAGTTATTTAATTAAAACTAAAATACCATGTGGGATTGGTCCCAGAGTATGGTTTCTAGGCATGGTATATATAGGAAGAAGGTATTATTTTTTTTCTAATAAAGTTTTATCTATTCAGCCTTCACACAGTTTGCTGTTGCCCACTAATTCTCCTTTTAATATGCAGATGCTAGTGGATGCTCTCCTAATGGATAGTTTCAGAAAGTTTTTGAGAAATCTTCCATCAGAAAATTCCAATTCAAATTAATCAAAGGAATGGAAAATAATTTTCACCAAAAAAAAAAAGGAAAAAAAAAAGGAATAAAATTAAAGATACCAAATTTTAATTTCCTGTTATTCCATTCTGATATTCAATTTCAAAATGTACTTTGTTTTATATTAGAAAACAAAGATAACAAAATGAGAACACAACATTTCACATTTTAATCTAATCAAAATTATTTATTTCAAATTTCTATTTTGAACAACACTGAAAATTATTAATTTAGTATGCATCTTTACCTGATTGGTTGGTTTTGATTCATTTTGGTTTTTAGCAGAAAAAAAGGAACTGATAGACTTCTTAAAAACAAAACCACTTCTTCACATTTCTCAAGCTTAAACTGCACTTTTTAATTTTTTTTTTAATTCTGAAATGTTGCTTAAGTAATAGGTACTTTGTGTTTCAAATGGGTTATTATTTGTCTCTGAAATCTCTGTGTTTTGTGAAATCTGAAGTCTGAGTCAGAAAACAACTGAGGAAACAAAACATTCTTTTTCCCCATTTAAAATAATTAAATTATAGTGAATTAAGATGTGAATTAGTAAGAAAACTAAGGCTTGGTATTACTGTCACACCACATAACTACATTAGGCCTCCAGAAAGAAAATGACTGGCATATGAAACCTTTGATGCATAAAATCAAGTCTGAGAGAGGAGGAGAAGGAGGCAGAAAACCTTTAGCTTTTCTTTCTGAACAGGTTTATTTCTACAAATCATCAGGTCTGCATCTCTAAAATACTAGGGTAGAAGGCAGGGCTGGGCCTTCTGAGACTTGGGTCTATTTCTAGCACTATCAACGGCTTAGCATGTGACCTTCTCAAGGTCAGTGCTTCTTGTTTTCTGATCTATTGAGCAAATTAAACTATACTGTATTCCACTGTAAAAGCTGCTGAGATGGGTTGATAAAAAGAGGAAGAACTAGGTATTACTCTTTTGTAAGATTTTACTTTTCATGTTGTACCCCTGAGTAATGATGATAATTACCTCAGTCACCATGTTTGTTCATCACAGATTTGAAAGCACCTTTGGGTTGTATAATTCCACTTCCTTAGACTGGGAAACTGAGGCATCAGACAGAAAATTATTTACCCAGAGTCATGTCAGCAAACTACTGTCAGAGGCATGAATCGGGTAGGTCTTTGATTCAGTGGTGTGTCCTGCACTCTAATAAACATTTTCCTCTCCATTATTAAACAATGGAAATATGTTATAGCTAGGGAGAGAAGAGACATAAACTCTTATCTGTTTTTGTCCATTTAAATGATCCTTATGTTTCTGTGAGACTGTGTCATGAAAAAGGATAAGAAAATAATTAATTATTTATAACACATTATAGATCTATTATTCAAGCTGATGTGATTCCGTGGGATGACTTGTGTAAGCAATAGATTAAAAGCTTGGACACTTTTTTTTTTTTTTTTTTTTTTTTTTTTGGTTGAGAAAGTTACATTTTAATTCCTTGTCTAGATATAAATGACACTGTGATTTGTATTGCATGAGTTAACTCATGCTCTTCCTGTCTCAACGTACAAGTTTTAATAAGAGGACAAAAGTAATTATTAACTATCTTTAAATTGTATGAATGCACTTTTCTAAACTACCTCAGTCAGTTAAATATGTTGCAAAGTGACAAGCTATTTCAACCTGTAGCTTGTTTCCAGTCTCTAATCTTTCAGGAAAGAATGAAATAAGCAAGCAATCAAACTATAAAAAAAATCACATTAGTAAAAGTGCAGTACTGTATTGTGTATTGATTACACTACATGAAAGTCAAGTCTTGCAGGATGTTAGGAACTGGTGTAACAAGTACTTGAATTGGTAATGCTGGAATCTGTTACAAAAAAAAAATAGTAATAATTTGTGCTGAGGTTAGAACATGGTGCAAATGTTATCACTTCTTATTAAGGGCTATAACATTATATGAATACTTTCCCCTTTTTAGCTGACCAGAAGAACAAATATTTCTCACAGCTTCAGTTAATTTCACTGCAATATTTTTCCTCAGCCTAAATGTATGTCTTTTATCACAAAAAAAAAAAAAAAAAAAAAAGGTCTGTGTACTTCAGTCAGTGCTGCAGTGCTGAACACTGCAATGCCAGGCTTAAGAAGCAGAAGCCTGGAGTGAAATTGCAGTCCCCAAATCAGGCAACCAACTGTCTCACATACTGCATGGGGAAAGGCAGAAATCAGGCCTTCACATCAGCGTCAAGAGCAACAAAGATGCAGCTCAGAGGATATCCCAGTGAAATGCTGCAGTGGAATCTCAGTTCACATTCTGGGGTCACAGATGCAGCAAAACCGTCTTCCTCCATCTGAGCTGGAAATTCTTCCCTGAAAACAGATAACCCACTTGTGTTGTATCAAACTTTTAATGTATGTGTGTGTGAGCATGTGTGTATGTGAGTTTTAGGAAGAGAGGAATAAAAGGGGGTGGGTGACTCAGCTCCCTATCTCCTAACCAACAGCACAGTGGGCAGAATATACTTTCCTGGTGGAGACATGGGGTAAATTCACTGCCTGAGTTGGAAGGGGCATAAGTCTGTACCTGTAGCACAGTAGTACAGTACAGTCTGTACTGCAGTACCCATTTCATTTGAAAACAGGTCACTCCAGACACTATCCTGGAGACTATGGGCTACAGGGAAGAGGAAAAACAAAACAAAACAAAACAAAAACACGCACAAAAAAAAAGCGCAAGCAAACAAACAAACCAAAACAAACATAAAATATAAATGTCTGTGTGAATTTGATTCATCACAAAACAGATGGACACTCTCACCAATAAGCACAATGGTTCCGGAGCTCGGACTTGTCATAAGAACTGTTCAGTTATTTTAATGATTTAATGATTTTAATAGGAAAGATCACAGTGGAAACTGTGTCAGAAACTCAGATCAATACATAAAGTTTAAATAAGAAATTCTGGTCAGGATCTTGATCTGGCCTACTCACTAAATACGCCTCTTGCTTCCACATCATCAGAATTTCCAAGTGAAATGATTACATGACTTTTATGTCAGCCTACATCCAGGATGAATGCAAAATCTGTCCACCTTTGTGACTTCTATTCACTTGTCTGACACCTAGTGTTTAAAGCTTTCAAGACTAACCCTGTGACCTATTTGATCCAATGTTTCCAACAAAAACCTACCACAAGGTCTGATGAATATCTATACTGGAGAAGAACATCTGCGGGTTTTCCTACTGTCTCCATAGTCTAAACATGTGATGCGTGAAGTCTAGCATAATGCAAGCAAGTCCTCCCAAGGCTCTGCACACCCTGGTGGGTGCTGCAACTCATACTCCCCAATGCCTTCCTGTGGTTCGAGGGATCTCAACATTATTTTTCTTCTAAAGTAGAACAGCTGCAGCAAGAGTGCTGGTAGCCTGGTGGTTGAGGGTATGAGCCAAGAAAGAGGAACATGTGGGCTGGCTCTTACACTGCAAAAGATATGAGAATTTTTATTTTCTCATCCTGAGCCAGGCTCCTACTCAGTAGATAGAAGTAGGCAAACCACTTCTCTAACTTTCTTTTCTTTCTTTCGCTTTTTTTAATCATCATCATCTGTGACTGCATCATTTTGCAAAGCTCCATCTGGTGAACATATCACAGGGAGTCTTGGAACATGCTCACACGACACTGCCCTCAGGAAAATGATCAAGAAAAATATCTGCCTTTGGAAACCTTGTTCGACCTAAAAGCAATTTAGGTAGAAGTCCAGTGGTTCTGTGAATACTGGCCTATGAAACATACTGAGACAGAAAATTCTAGGAGATCCTTGCATGAGTTTAACCCATCCCACTCTTAGTTAAAACCAGATAACCTGAATGTGTTTAAAGTCATTGTATACATTGGGAAGCATAGTTTCTGCAGCAGTTGCATCAACCTATAGAGGCACCTATTTTAACTTCCATTCCCAACATAGCCAAAGCCAGAATAAAGCCATAATTTCAAATGAAATAGTGATCCTTGAACATTTCTATTTGCTGAGTTTATCATAATTTGTATTGCATGCACATACACACAGAAGTTTATATACATATGTATATATATATGTGTGTGTATATGTGTATTCACATTCAGCATCATGTCTACAATGTAGGATTCCTTTATTGTGATTATACCACCCACAGAAATAATGAAGACAATTTTACAGTACATAGTGCAAGTATTGAAAGCAAGGTGTCTACAGTAATAATATTTTGTTCTGTAGAAACTTTGAAGATGCTCTGAGTTCTTCTCTGCAAGTTCTACAATGTTAGATGAGGTAACCAGCCTTTTTACATGTTCTGATATAGCACAAATACACCCTTAACCAGTGTTACATAGTCATAGCAACAGGGAAATGGAAGATTACCAATTCAGAAAATGTAAAAGTATCCCACTATCTTTTCCAATTTCAAGGCATTTTCCATATTAGGAGTAAAAACATTCCTATTCAAAAGGCAACTGTGATGACCAAGCTGTTGTATTTAGCTAAACATAGGACTTTACACCCAGAAGAAAGGAGTAAGTAGGACGCTTGTTGTTTTAGGCTTCTAGAAATTGCAGAGGCAAACACAAGGTAAAAGACATCAGATAAGGAAAAGAGTCGAGGAAAATAGACTCGGGTCCTCTTTCCCCTCTCTGATCTACTGGATAATTCAAAGGAGATGATGTGAGCTCTGGTTATTCAACCTGTGTATGGACTGTAAACTGAGATGCATATGTGTAATTTTTAAGGGCCTCTTCTCCCAAGATGCATGTTTCCAAACTCAATTCAAGAAAAGGAAGAAATCTAGAAATTTAGGATTATGGCAATGAATAATGATAGAATAACTCCCTGGCCCTGACACACTTTTCCTGTGTAACTTGATTTAGAGAATCAAAACTTCAGATACCAAATCTAAAATAGATGATCTCTCTTTTCTTCTTCTCTGAGTTTGCCAACCTTAGAATGACAGATGCTTTCTCAATACATATATCATATATGAGACATGAATCTCTACATATACTTCCAAATGTATACAGCTGAAAACACATTAGGTTCCTTATCTAAACACTCTTTTGGAGGTTAAATAACATCCATAAACACTCTCACATCTTCTGGCAGATTTTTTCACTTTGAAATTCTAGGGCCACAGATGGTTTCCACTAGTTCCCACCCCTCAGCAGATCCCTTGGAAGAAGTAGGCAGTTTGTCCTTCATGCTTTGACAACAAGTCATTGTCTCCTTCCTCTTATTTGATTCATATTTATTTATTTAATATCTTGTTAATGTTCAGGTTCTCTGGTTGCATTTTGATTGTTTTTACGGTGTCTGAGCAATTTTAATAACATGAAGGTAAAGATACTCAGAAGCTTTACTGTAAGGTGGGAGGAGAAAATGCTCTTTTGTCATCCTGCCCCACATCTCAGTGAGCATTCACTAGGCTCCAGATTTTAAGTCTTTCCTCCCCAGAGACTTTACTTTTGGTATTCTTGTTGCGCTGCTGATATACAATGAGTGGGTTCCCTACTCTGACCCCCACCCCAATCCCTACCCCTTCCCCTGACTTCTCCCACCTCCCTCCACAGAATTTCTTCAGGGCTTCCTTGCCTCCGGCTCCCCTTGCACTTTGAGACTGCAATTTTTGATACACAGAAGGTTTCCAGGCAGCCTAGCACATGCATCCTCCCACCATCCCCCCCCCCCCCCCCCCCCCCCCCCCCACGCAGTCAGAAAAAAAAAACAGAACAAACGACAC
>JAAGNO010006615.1:23752-48929 GCA_033439905.1 Ceryle rudis | reverse complement strand
CACCAGGGGAGGTGCCTTGCTGGACTTGTTGTTTACAAACAGAGAGGGTCTGCTGGATGATGTGGTTGTTGGAGGCCATCTTGGGCTTAGCAACAATGAAATGATAGAATTCTCAATTGTTGGCCAGGTAAGGAGGGGAGTCAGCAAAACTATTACCATAGACTTCCAAAGGGCAGACTTCAACCTGTTTAGAACACTGGTTGAGAAAGTCCCTTGAGGTACAGTCCTAGAGGGCAAAGGGGTCCAGGAAGGCTGGACTCTTTTCAAGAAGGAGCTCTTAAAGGCACAGGAGCAGGCTGTCCCCATGTGTCATAAGACAAACTGTCGGGGAAAACGACCGGCCTGGCTGAACAGGGAGCTTTTGCTGGGACTTAGGAGAAAGAGGAGAGTCTACCACCTTTGGAAGAAGGGGCAGGCTACTCAGGAAGAGTATAGGAATTTAGTTAGGTCATGTAGAAAGAATATTAGATGGGCAAAAATTCAGCTAGAACTCAGCCTGGCCACTGCTGCAAGAGATAATAAGAAGTGTTTTTACAAATATATAAACAACAAAAAAAGAACCAGGAAGAATCTCCACCCTTTATTGGATGCGAGGGGGAACATTGTTGACAAGGATGAGGAAAAGGCTGAGGTACTTAATGCCTTCTTTGCCTCAGTCTTTAATAGTCAGACCAGTTATCCTCATGCTTTTCAGTCCCCTGAGCTGAAAGATAGGGATGGAGATCAGAATAATCCCCTCACAATCCAGAAATAGTAGTGAAAGTTTCTGGTTTTTCTTTTTGTTTCTTTTTTGGTTGGTTGGTTGGTTTGGTGTTGGTTTTGTTTTTTTGGCTTTTTTTTTTTTTTTTTTTTTAAGTTTTGGTTGGTTAGTTCTTTTGTTGTTGTCTTTTTGGTTTTTTTCCATAAGTTGAGAGGTATGTCTTCATCCGTAACTTCATCTGAAATTTGTATTGAAAAGAAGTCCTTCCCATTCTGTTTCACTGTATTGAACCTATAATTTTAATTAGACTTGTGGTAAGATAAACCATGATGTAAATTAATGTAAGAGGTGTGAAGGAATAAACTAAAAGGAGCTAGCCATTTAAAATATAGGAGTACTTCAATACTTTCCCAAAATCACTGGGGAGAATTCTCCATGCATCTTCCAGTATCAGTGAGAACCGTGAATGTCAACTGATGAATAAAAATAGATCACTTAGTGTTCATCTTTCTTCTCATCAAGTTTCACATAAACAAACAAAACAATTGAATCCCTTGCAAATCTTATATAAAACCTGCACCTTTGTTATGCAAGCTGCAAATGAAAGTAATTAAATTGAAGATGTGGCTTCTAATTAAGATGTATAATATATAAGTGACTTAATTTCTCAGGTTATTAATTGCTTTAAAATAAAGTCTATATGACTCAACCTTTCAAGCTTCTGACTTTAATGGCTATTCAAAGCCCTTGACATTTCCATAATGTGCTCAGTGCTACAGGGGATCAAGTTCTTAAAAGAAGCATTTTTCTCTTTTCTCTTAGAATCAAACTAATAAACATCCAGCTCCTCAGAGATGTGTCAAATGTATATATGGATGCATAAAATCATAATGTGATCTTCCACAATGATTAATCCTATGACACAGAAAAAACTGTAATCCTTACTGCTTTGGATTGATTTTTTTATCTGTTAGCCTATGCTGGTAATGTTGCAGAAATTAGACTGTTTATTTTGATGACCAAGAGTTACTGAATCTGGTAATGCTCCATGTGATTGTTTTAAATTTTAGTCTTAATCTAATCTTTGTGAACCCAGTCTGGTTTTATATACCAATATAATTAGGAAAAGCTCCAGTAATGACAGTTATACCAGTAAAAAGTTGGTATAAAGGATAAAGGAATCTAGCCACTTTACCTTCATGCTGTGTAACTTTCTATTTAGAATTTCTTGTACCCTATACTTGCCTCTCTGAAAATTAATGGATGTTTTTCAATTACTTTAGATGGGGTAGGATTGGACCATCAAAAAACTGTTAGTACCCTCCCCAGCAATATTCATACTC
The DNA here is from genome assembly GCA_033439905.1 of Ceryle rudis. Lineage (NCBI taxonomy): Eukaryota > Metazoa > Chordata > Aves > Coraciiformes > Cerylidae > Ceryle > Ceryle rudis. The sequence continues at coordinate 46,886 of JAAGNO010006615.1, read as the reverse complement.
CAGTAAACTCCATTAGAAAAACTAATTTTATTCTAAACACTTATAACACAGCATTTAGGTAGGAAAAAAGTACCATCAATCACCTGGTGTTATCCCACAGACAACACTGCACACATCAGTGATGTGCTCAGAAGGCAAGAAGACCCAGATGAGTTAGTAGTTTGTCTGTTTTTTCACTTTATACACTAAAGTGTTACAGATATAAACAATCACGTAGCTATCATTTCTACTGTTAAACTCAGGCATATGAAAAGGCCTATTAGGAAAAAACAGCAAGACTAAACAACAAAGGATAAATTCACATAATTTTACAGGGAAATATATGAGACCATTATTAAAAGAATTAAACTTTATATACATTCTTTATATACATTAACAACAGAAAGAGACCCAAGGCGATTTTCCATCCCTTATTGGATGCAAAGGGAAATATTGCCACCAAGGACGAGGAAAAGGCTGAGGTACTTAATGTCTTCTTTGCTTCAGTCTTTAACAGTCACACCAGTTATCCTCAGGGTATTCAGTCCTGTAAACTGGAAGACAGGGATGGAGAGCAGGATAATCCCCTCATAATCCTGAAGGAAGTGGTTAAGACCTGCTATGCCACCTGGACACCCATAAGTCTATGGGGCTGGATAAAATCCATCCGAGAGTACTGAACGAGCTGGTGGAGGAGCTTGCAAGGTCACTCTCCATCATTTATCAGCAATCCTGGACAACTGGGGAAGTCCCAGATGACAGGAGGCTTGCCATCATGGTACCTACCTGCAAGAAGGGTAGGAAGGAGGATCCAGGGAACTACAGGCCTGTCAGCCTGACCTCAGTTCCAGGGAAGATTATGGAACAGTTTGTCTTGGGGGTGATCATGTGGCAAGCGCAGGACAACAGGGGGATCAGGCCCAGCCAACATGGGTTCATGAAGGGCAAGTCCTGTTTAACCAACCGTCCTGTTTAACCAACCTGATCTCTTTCTGTGATCAGGTGACCCACCTAGTGGATGAAGGAAGAGTGATGGATGTTGTCTACCTGGACTTCAGTAAGGCATTTGACACCATTTCCCACAGCATTTTGCTGGAGAAGCTGGCAGCTCATGGCTTAAACAAGTGAATTTTTTTTTTGGGGGGGGTTAGAAACTGGCTGGATGGTCAAGCCCAAAGAATTGTGGTAAATGGAGTTAAGTCCAGTTGGTGACTGGTCACAAGTGGTGTTCCCCAGGGCTCAGTGGTGGGGCCAGTCCTGTTTAATATCTTCAACAATGATCTGGATGAGAGTATTGAGTGCATCCTCGGTGAGTTTGCAGACAACACAAAATTAAGTGGAAGTGTCAATCTGCTTGAGGGTAGGAAGGCTTTGCAGAGAAACCTGGACTGGCTGAATCAATGGACTAAGGTCAATTCTATAACAAGGCCAAATGGTAGGTCCTGCACTTCAGTTGCAAGAACCTTTTGCATTGCTGCAGCCTTTGGGGGGAGTGGCTGGAAAGCTTCCTGTCAGAAAAGGATCTGTGTGTATTCGTTGACACCCAGCTGAATACGGCCAGCAGTCTGCCTAGGTGGCCAAGAAGGCCAACGGCATCCTGGTCTGTGTCAGAAATGGTGTGGCCAACAGGAGGAAGGAAGTGATCATGCCCTTGTACTCGGCAGTGGTGAGACCACACCTCGAATATCATAGAATCATAGAATGGTAGGGGTTGGAAGGGACCTCTGGAGATCATCGAGTCCAACCCCCCCTCCAGCACAGGAGCACCCAGGGCATGCCACACAGGAACACATCCAGGTATGTCTTGAAAGTCTCTAGACAAGGAGACTCCACAACCTCTCTGGGCAACCTGTTCCAGGTTTCTGTCACTTTCACAGTAAAGAAGGTTTTCCTCGTGCTGAGGTGGAACTTTCCATGTTTCATCTTGCTACCATTACTTCTCATCCTATCAAAGGGCACCACTGAAAAGAGAATGGCCCCTTCTACTTGACACCCACCCTTCAGATATTTGTAAACGTTAATAAAATACCCAGAGTACTGTGTCCTCTTTTGGGCCCCACAGTACAAGGAAGACATTGAGGTGCTAGAGCAGGCACAGAGCAGGGCAATGAAGCTGGTGAGGGGATTGGAGAACATGACTTATAAGGAGAGGCTGAGGGAGCTGGGATTGTTTAGCCTGAAGAAGAGGAGGCTGAGAGGAGACCTTATTGCTCTCTACAGCTACCTGAAAGGAAGTTGTAGTGAGACTGGTGTTGGCCTCTTCTTCCTAGTAACTAGGGACAGGACAAGAGGAAATGGCCACAAGTTGTGACAGGGGAAGTTCAGATTAGATATTAGGAAGAATTTCTTTACTGACAGAGTAGTCAAGCACTGGAACAGGCTGCCCAGGGAAATGGTGAAGTCACCATCCCTGGAGGTATTCAAGAAACATGTAGATGAAGCACTTTGGGACATGGTGTAGTGGTTATGGAGGTGTTGGGTAGAAGGGTGGACTTGATGATCTTGGAGGTCTTTTCCAACCTTAACAATTCTATGATTCTATGTTTTAATATAATAGACTTATGATTAGCAGCCAGGTATTAAACCTTAATTTATGTTTTCTGCCTATAGAACAATGTTGGCAATGAAATCTTCCTCATATTTAATAGAAAAATCTCTATATACATCAATGCAACTTATGTATCTGTTGTAATAGAAATTGAGTAACTCAGTGTTCTGAAAGGACAAGGGAATATAAATGATACTGTTTCTTAATATATTGACTTTCTTGAGAAGGGTGACTAGCTTCACCTATGTAATTTTCTGAGTTCATAAGACAGATATGATAATCAACTGTACTTTAACATACATGAAAATCATCAGAAAACTATATTTTCCGGGTTTTTTATCTCAACCACCAGAATTGGCCATTCAGTTACCATCTGTTGAGTAAAATGGATTATGTGAGGTTTTGATGAAATGACTGAAAAGTTATGAAGATAATAAAAGTCATTCATGATAGTGCTTAGTAATAAACATTACAAAATTGACTGAAGGAAAAAGCACTTGAAATTAAAAAATGACAGCAAAAGGTTTAGTTAACTACGATAATTGCTTTTTGCCTAGCTTCTGAAATAATTAAAATGGTATTTTTTCTATTTTAACATAATTTGTCTTGAAAAATTATGTTGACTGTGCTGCTTGTGTATGTAATGGAATGAAAGGTAATATTACTAGCTTTTAAAGCTAAAAGAGATGTTTACATCTTTCTGTGTAACCAAAGCAGTAGAATTTTACCGAGCAGTTCTTGCATCCAGCTCAGCAAGTTACAGATAAGTATCTACAAATAGATTTTTAATACTAATTCAAGCCCTCAAAGTAATGATGAAGCCAGGTTATTCCTTGGAAGAATGTTATTCTAGGAAATAGGAATTTCCTATATGGATATGTTTTGAATTTTTATTTATGAAAGGGAAAGCATTCTCATTAATGTATATGTATCATAGGGCTTACAGGCTTTTTTATAAGCTGAGGCATTTATTGACTACAGTTGATTATTATTACTTGTTAAATAGAATGAAGAAATTCTATTTTTGTATTTTAATAACATACAATCTAAATAGGCCTGCTGTCTATATTATGTTGCATTACACTGGAAATTATTCTCATTTGTACCCACTGAACTTGAGGAAGTAATATGGACAAAATCTGATGCTGTTCTGCTGACATTTGCCATAGAAGAGAGAATCAACCCTGCAGAATCAGTTCAATTACACTTTTCTTTCAGTTCAGGAAGTCTTGATGAGGCAGGTGAGAGTAAAAGTGAATTAAGAGCTTCTTCCCCTTCAATCTTTTAAAATCCTTTTATCTTCATGTTTTTGTTACATTCAGCCAAAGCCAATGAGAGTGCAGCTCTGAAATAACAATCAAAGTGTCCTTATGACTCCAGTAAAATTACTCTTTTCATGCTATAAAAATAGCATTGCACTTCCTTTCTCCTGTTCAGGCCCTGTTTATTTACCACTTAAATGTCAGCAACTGCAATATCTTAACCTTTGGTGGTGTTCTAATGACTTGCAATTAAACAGCAAGATTTTCATTGGCCTCTGTTCAAGTGGAATAGTGCTAGGCACTGCAAAGCGAGCTATCACAGAGCATGTGCAGTGGGAAGGCATCCCACTTTTACATTCGTAACAACGTACTATGGGCTGTGCATCTGCAATACATTATTGATCAAACAGTTGTTATAAATAGGAGCATCTAATTTTGCTACCAGCGCCAACCCTCAGATCTTTGAAAGCTAAGATGTAATTAATGTATTCATATGAAATACATAAACTAAGACTAGAAGACTGCCTACAAACAACTCTGTAAGAAGAAAAAGAAGTCAAGACAAAGCTCATTACGAATTACAATATTTGTTAGGTTAGACTACTTTTAGGACCTGCACTTCTCCCCCTTGTGCCCTTCTTCTGTCAACATTCAAAACCTTGTTACAGATTTGCCAAGACAAGTCAGTTCTCAGTTTGATCAGAGAAAGAAAATCATAGAATTCCACTAAATCTTCTGACAGTTCTGCTGTCAGGGCTGTCAGGCTGGGATACATACTTTACATTAAACGAAGCAGAATTTAGTAGTATAGAAGAGGCTGTAAGAGTTTCTCCACAGCAGTGATTTATTTATTTTTGCATTAAATATGCCTTTGAGGTGCCAGATGATGCAAGGTTATTGCTGTTGTTTATTATTTATTGTTGGTATTATTATCATGTCTTGCAGTAGCCATAGACTATGATCCAATTGTTCTTGCTATTGTACACAGCTCTTCCAAGGAACTTAAATCTGAGAGTATCTTTAGAGGGTTGGGTCTGTGGCATAGCACAGGAGGTCAGCTTTACTCTCTCTAGCGTAACAACAGCAGTGAAATCATCATACCATGCACTGTGTCTGCCTCATTCCATGGTGCAATGATCTTATTCCTGTATGGCCTTAGGCTGCTCCCACTGCAGTCTGCAGTACAACAGTGATGGTGGCAGTGGCAGCATCACAAAGAAGATGTAGAGAAAGGTGGAAGTGAGGTAGGCAGGCAGGGGAGGAGGCAGTGGGGCCTAGTATTACATGCAGTGTTCACAGGACACCGGCTGCCCATCTAGTAACACTTTTATTCAAGGGTTCATGGGAAATGGAGATTTTTGAGAAGGAAATCGCACAGTGATTATACTTGCAAAGTCCTTTCAAGCTACAGAATAACAAGCCAGAGAGATGAGAAGCTGAGGATAACCTGTTCAAAGAAATGGTCTAGAAACGTAAGTTGTGCAAAACCTGCAGGAGTCCTTAGCATTGCATAAGAAAGAGCAATGGCAAAGATTATCATCAGTACCCAGCCAATATCCAACAGGTTCTTTCAACTGAGTATCTATGACAGACAAGGTGTCCATTTTGTAGAGAGTTAAATCTCAGCCTAATTTATATCCATGGAGGGGTTGGGCTTCTTTGCCTCTGTTATTCATCAAGGTCTTTCAGACCCTTGCTGCAGAGTTCAGATTGAACAGTATCACAGAGAGAAATATGGTAATATCAAGTATAGGTGTGGGAAAATGAGAAATTAATTGGAAAAACTCTTTCTGGCATAGGCAGTATTTATACTTAGTATATAAATGTCTGTGTAATCCTATCATAATTACTGGTAATTTTTCCTTCCAAATAGTCATTACTCTGTCAAAAGTAAGGCCATATTTTTTTTGACCTGGTCTGCATTAATAAGGGCTACAGTGTTACTGATATTCTAGAAGTATATTCAAAAGAAAAATAATTAGACATTCTAGTTCCAAAAGGGCTATTTGGAAGAAGATGATCATTTTGTCCATGTATGACAAAACAACAGCCATTTTGGGAAATCTGGCAAATAAGGAAGAAAAACAAGTGGGAAAGGGAAAATGAACTTGAGATGTAGTAGTAAGTTATGCTGTATTACTATGCTATATATATTCTAGTAAATCGTCTAAATCTGTTTAACATGCTTGTAAAGCCTTTTGCTTCAACAGAGAAAACAGAAAAAGAGAAGATAGGGCTTTTGAAAAACTCTTTGTATTCTGCATATTGTAAGGACATGTGGAACATAAAGATGTGGATATCTGGGGGTAAGGAAATCTGTTTTGTGAGGTTATCTGGTTAACATAAAAGAAAAAAACCTCAATAAATAATAAACACCCTGACATGTTAATGAGCCAGAGATAACAGAGATGATAGCAAATACTGGATCCCTCAAGTCAATGACTGAGAAGGCCTTGAAGGAATCACTCAAGCACAAACTGGAAGACATTCTACTAGACTTTTTAAGTGATAAGAAAGAGGAAAATGAGATTATCACAGGTCTCATAGGAAAGAGACAGAAAAACCATTCTAAGGAGATCTCTCATTTATTTATTTATTTATTTGTAGACAAGTTCTAAAATTTACCTCACTAAGAGACTTCTTGCCAATATCAACTGACTTATTTCTTTGGTAAGGCACAAGCTCAATGTTAACACAGAATTTATATCTACAGAACATGTAAAACTCAGTAGACAGAAACTAGAAACTATTACATTGATCCAACAGTGGTTTTCTTTGCCTAGGACACTATTATTTCATTATAAACCATATTAGGTAAGGCTTTTTATAATTAAAGCACAATTTTATTTGCCTAGATTGAAGACTTGATAGAAAAGTTGTACTCCCTCTTATGGAAATTGTCTGCTTTAGGGAATGCCTTTAAATATATCAAAGTGGAGGGATCATTACCTTGTCTGTGGCTCATTTGCAATATAATCTCATTTTGGCTCCAACCATCACTGAATGGTAATGGATATTGATCAGTTGTTTTAGCAGTGGAATAACAGCTTCAATTTAATGACTGTGTAATAACATTATAATGGCCAAGGCTGTGAACAGAACATGTTCATTATTTCACAAGCCATACAAAGCAACATTAGAGCTTTTAATGTATTTTCTGTATGATTTAATTGTGCACCAAGCTGTACTTTTATACATGAAACAACAATAGTACACAGAGGACTACAATCTTTTAAAATGTAAAGTATGTACAACTTAGGCAAATAGAGCTGGTCACATTTTCATTTTTATGTCTAGAAACCTGCTTGTTTTTAAATAAACTTACAGCATCTCATTTCCTTTCAAAGGTAAAAGGTACAATAAATGTAGTCCTAGAAGAAAGGAAAGGCAACTGTGTCCTTTCAGCTGACACGTGACTGTTTCCAGCCATTAGACAGCTAACCATCGGATTAAAATAGAATTAGAACTATCAGATATGTTAAATATCAGTCTCCAAACTTACCAAGCCAGACAATATGACATAAAGTCTTTGGTTATCAGTGCACCAGTGTACCAAGCTTCATTAATCACGCTGAAAGCTGTAATACAAAACAGCTTTTTTTCCCTACTTTTTTTTTTTTAATTGTTTTTCATAAGATTTAATTAATTTATCCATTCCTAGTTGCACTTGTTACCACATCCTCTATTTTTTTTTAATCTCTGAAAAGTAACAGCCTTTTTGAAAAGGCTTCAACTCAGCTATTACCTTGACACCCATTAAATTACTACTTTGTTGAAATAGGAATGTCTTCTTTTGCACATTATTTCACACTTTTAAAAAAGTTTCCCTTCAAAATTGGAAAAGAAAAAAATATTAGATTCTTGTCTGATCACGAAAAATAGTAGCAAATAAACTACTATGAATTTATAACCAAATTCTAATTTTCATTATATACAAATTTCTAAATTAAACAAAAGTTCATTTTCACAGTGCGAAAGCAAATCTGGTCTTCTCAAAATAACAAGACTACTGTGTGGTATTATTTGAAGTAAATTTGCTGAAATGGAGCTGCAGAAACATTTGGGTCTAATTCAATTTTTGAAACATTACCCTGAAAAAAAATGTTTAAAATCCAAGATCTTTTTTATAGTTGAATAAACAAGTATAGTTTAATCTTGAACTTACTCAAATGTTTGACAAAGAATGTGCAGGTTTTTGAGAATGAAAGGTTCATCTTAAGTCTCTTGTAGGATGTTTGAGACTCGTGATGAAGTTTTTATCAAATTTGGGGTTTTAACATTTACTCTTTCAGCACAGGCAAAAAAAAATGTTAAATTTCCCACTGAAACATGGTGCTTTATACTGGTGCTTGCTGATTTTTGTACATTTTCCTTTCTTCCCTTCTATTTTTAAAGAAATGTTAGTAGTATATGAAAATAATAAAATTAGTCAGGAACAAACGCAAAATGAAAAAAAATCTAGTCTACATAGAATGCCCACTCTTGGTTCAATTTTGATTTAAAATATTAAAAGGCAGGGGCTGTCACTGGTGTCATTAACATGGAGACCGGAATCTATGGAGGCATAGGAAAATTATTATGAGTGAGATGATGAAAGAATCAACATTAGTAAGATGGGTGGGACAGAAAAAAAAATGAATTAGAGTAAGACAAAGCTCAGAGAAGATCTCAGAAGATCTGACAGTTGGCGTCATACAGTTCTCAAAATGAGGAAGGAGACTTGGTATTGGCATTTAGCTGACATATGATTAGCCTTGTGCTTAATACATGTTTGAAGGAACAATTCTCAAAATTCTCCCAAAGTATGGTCCTGCACCCCTAGCACACCTGCTATTGACAAACCTGCAGTGAGTGATGCATCCCTTACTCTAATTTGAGAAATAACTTTTATTTTTCTGTTAGATAGTTTAATCACAAATCTGCATTTTTAGCAGATTAGTAATAGAACTACTATGGCCTACAAACCTGAAGGGTACTGTTTCTGTTTAGTAGTTCTAAACCTCTGAAATAGTTTTCATAACTTTCAGAAAGTGCTGGGCTTGAATGTATCTCCCAGATTGCTGGCAGCTTTTCTGTAGGCACACAACTCCATTTTCATACAGCTAATTGTAGACTTATGTCCAGAGTCTTAAAATTATGTGACCATTTTTTAAATTATTATGAAATTAAAATCATAATAATTTTTAAGCATAATTTTTCTGGGAAAACATCCACCTCTAATTTTCCACTTTTTCCATAACTTTATTACCTAATATGTTCTGCTTGTCAAATACTCATGGGACATCTCAGAAGAGAAAGCAAGAGCACTTTTTAGAAGCACTTTGAGGATGAAGAGACAAACTTTATCCTAAATTATTTCATTATCGTGTCCACATAATACTTTTTACCCAGTGCTGTAAAATAGCCTTTTATTACACTATCAAAGCCTACCACTCTGTTTGAAAGTGTAGAGTAGATAAACTATCAATCATGTCAGACATTACTATGCTATGTATCCCACCTCCAGCAAAATTGTTTTGACACGCACAATTATCTGTCTAGATGTATTAAGTGTACCAGAACCTTCCATTATCAGAAATTACGCTACTTTCTGATTGTCTTCTTACTAGTATCTTGTGTATAGCTTAAATCTTTCCCAGATGTTTTGAGTTTCCAAAGTATTTCAGGTCTAATGGAGCATTTAGCTGCAGTATCTTTCCATGCTAATATTTTTTTTCCATATCATTTTACCCCTGACTCCATGTGTTGTTCACAATCTCTTTGAGCCCAAGTTGTATGAAAGCAATCCAGTTTATTTGGAGACTAACTTAACAGGATTTGTCCACTTCTTTCTTGCTCCAGAATGCCTTTTTTTGAGGAGCTAAAACACTTATATTCCTAACACACTGACATTACACCTATACATGGATCTTCTAAAAACCTTAGTAGCAGAATACAGTTTAATTGTAAACCTTTTCTTTAGCTTAAAACATTGTCTTCAAATTGTACATCTTCAACAGCAAAAAAATTAGTTTCTGCAATCCTGCCTCACATATTTAAAGATATGATTTTATACTAGCCATCTCAGCAAAATGCAATTAACTATCTGTATTTAGTAACTTGCCCATATTTGTCTGACCTTAGTAAATTCCAGACAGACATTACGTTCAGCTGTTCTGGTTTTGGTACTCATTGTAGTAGTAGCTTATTTCAGCAGATTGCACAGCCTCCTTAAATGTATTCACCATCCCTGTTATAATTTATTCATAAATTAACTCTGTGAACCTCACTTTCACATAGTGATCAGTTCATGCTTTCATTTCACACACTGATGAGCACTGCATGAATAAGCGTGAGAGGCTTCTAAAAATAAGTAGGGAGGATTTAATAGGACAGGAAAGCCTCTCGTTAGCTGCAAGTAAGCACCAAACTCACCACAACTGCAAATCTGGTGTCTGCTGTCTGCCTGGTAAAATCAGCATTTTACATGCAACTAATAGCACATCAGTACTTCTGTCTGTTAATGAGTTCTGAAGTACTAAGAACAATCACATCATTGTGGTAATCAGTCATTGACAATGGCTTTGGATAGAGATGGAGTGTTCTTTCTGGCCTTCAATGCTATTATTCAGTATGTGTGTTCTCATTGTTTTATGGTGTTTCTCTTGCCCTCTACTATGCTTTTATTGTTTAGTAACCTTATTGCTATATAACTGTGTAGTAATTTGTTGTGTTATTAAGATAGTTAGAAGCTAGTAATCAGCCCTATCACTATCCCATAACATTTAATGTATTTATTATATTAAAATATAATAAACACAAGCTATTACTGTAAGTTAAAAACAGGGGGGTTGACTCCCTGATCAGCCAAATGGATCATTTGTTCCATGGACAGCTGCATCATCTAAGCTCAGAATAATCAGTCAGTGCTGAACCATGTGAGCAGTTAAGGTGTGACCCTTGTGGCACAGCAGTAATTTGTCTTCCAAACAAACCAAACAAACAAAACCTAACAAAAAACAACAATCCAAAACATGATAGCTAGAAGAAAAATTTCAGGTCAAAAATAAACTGGTGGTGCCAGTAACTTTCTTTTGGGGAGAATAGTTAAATCTAGCCTTTGCAGGTGTAGATTTTATTCTGATGATATTATTTTATATTACACTATATAAAGAGTAACATTTAGATTTATATAAAAGTAATAATAAAGATGGGTGAAACCTATCTCTAGGAAAGTAATAGCCTTATGTTTACCACTGTGAACCTCCTCCTCTTCCTAGTATTTAGAATTATTAATTTATTATATTTATTTTTAATTTTACTTCTTATGGGAATAAATGGACAAAATGTACTCAGTATTGTGGGGTTTTTAGACTTCAGTTTAATTTGCATTCTTTGTGCATTTCAATTCCTTCTTTTACTTTCTGGAAAATAAGTACTCCCCATCATGTCAGGTTCTCATTTTGTTCAAAAAGAATGGTTTCAGCATGATGGTTCTGAAAAGCTGTCTTAAAAATAAAGCTCAGCATTTAAGTTGAGCAGATACATTTTAATCTAGAAATAAATTAATGTCATTCTCTCTATTTATTTATTACGCAGAATAATGGGACCAATGTTGAATAAAAAAGCAACTTCTCAGGGAGCTTTCCACTGGAACATTGTTTATTCCTAGCCTGGGACACACTAGGAGCCCCAGAGGAAGAATGTATCTTCAATTGTTTTTGCTTCATGTGCTACAACCTGATTTCCACGAAAGCTGATGGAAAATCTTTTATGTTGTGACTTAAGATTCTTTATCACTTTGGTAGTTTTGAAAATGTTATAAATGATCTCTTCAGTTATTTTTTCTCCCACTCTGGTTAGAAGCTAGACTTACTGGTTATCTAATGCTTTGTGTCTTGTCTTCAGATTCTGAGCTGGGGTTTTGCTTGTAAATGTAAATTTCAAAATCTTAGTCAGCCTGTCTCACAAAATAGTACTTAATGTTAGTCATATTTTCTTCACAGTTTCCCTAAAAATCAGTAGGTAACAACCAAATTTCTGATTTTTGTATCTGTGAATGGTACTGTGTTTTCAGTACATGATCCAACTTAACCTTAGTAGTAAATCCTTTGGTCTTCTGGGAGTAGTAAAGCTCTGAGCTTATTGTTCCTATGTAGCAAGTCAAACTATAATTTCCAAGTTGGACAGAAAATTATGTAGCAGGGTCTTGTGCACTCCTTGCTCATTCTGGGGAATATATTCTCATCCAAATGTTCTTATTTAGATGATTCATGTATCCTTTCCTCCTGTGTACCTTTCAAAGCATATACAAATTTCTGGGACTTGCTGATGGATTTGGCCAGGTATTTTACACTATGAGTGTAAATGCTGAAAAGAAATATGGCACTTCCATTTCCAGTGGGACCCGAATCATTGATGTGGGTAAGCTGTTTTCTCATGATAGTCCTTAGAAGCAAGGGAGCAAGCAAAAAGTACATTAGGCTTTCTTAATATATCCCTCTATAATTGTGTTTATTGCCCTTGGAATAAGGTCACCTGAGAATCAACTATGAACGTTAGGACTTAGTGTCTGTCTAAAATTCTTCATTGTTGTGAAATCAGTTGTTACAGTTGTAAGGCTGTTCAGGAGTCAGCATTTCGTGTACTTCCCATCACTTATAATCTTAATGAAAACAAAAGAAAACTGTCACAGATAACAATCAAATAGCTAAACAAACCATCTCAGTTGTGAACTCTAGAGCTGCTGGAACAATGCACCACTGCAAGAGATGTAGCAGGCAATGAAGAACCACATTCTACGTATGCATCTATATCCAGTGACATTACACTCTGAGAACCACAAAGCACCAGCTTTCTGTTGAAAACAGTCTGATTTCTGTGTCCAAGCTCTTTGTGTTTCCTTGCAATCATGTCACTTGCTAATTGGCTACATTACTGAGAATAAAAGAAGTAAACTTTTCTCCCTGATAAGATGTTATAAATGGTCCATAAAACTTGAAAGCTCTTGTAATCGCATGCTGAGTAAACTTTTTTTTCTGCCTGTGGGTAGAAGAACAACTTAGATTTCAGTAAGATTGAACATACAATCTCAAGTCTTTGAAAGATAGTTTATAAAAATGTGTGTTGGTTTTGGATGGGGTAGTTAATTTTCTTTACAGTAGCTAGTAGGGGGCTATGTTTTGGATTTGTGCAGAAAACAGTGTTGATAACACAGGGATATTTTCATTATTGCTGAGCAACGCTTACACAGAGGCAAGGCCTTTTCTGCTTTTCACATCACGCCACCAGCGAGTAGGCTGGCGTGCACAAGAAGCTGGTAGGGGACACAGCCGAGACAGCTGACAGAACTGATCAAAGCAATGTTCCATACCATATGATGTCATGTTCAGTATATAAAGCTGGGGAAAGAAGATGGAAGGGGGAATGTTCAGAATTACATTTTGTCTTCCCAAGTAAGCCCCGATTTCCTGGAGATGTCTGAACACCTGCCTACCTCTGGGAAGCAGTGAATAAATTCCTGTTTTGCTTTGCTTGTGCACATGGACATTGCTTTACTTATTAAACTGTCCTTATCTCAACCCATGAGTTTTCTCACTTGCACTCTTTTGAATCTCTCCCTCATCATACTGGGGTGGGGGAGGGAGCGAATGTCTGTGTGGTGCTTTATTGCCAGCTGAGGTTACACCACTACACAATATTACTGAAGGCAACCCCCAGTCACAATGAAATAAACCACTGAAAATTCATGAGGTTTTTTTAAATATTAAAAAATTTATGAGACATTTCCAGTTGTGTTTGGTGATTACAAACAATTAAGAATGATCAGACAGTGAGACTGAATTCTGATAAGTAGTCACCAAAATGGGCAGATCTTTTTTTTTTTTTTTACTCTTGACAGCATATTGAAGTTTTGTAGCAGGAGAGTATAAAATAATAAAGATCAAATATATATTTCACTTCTGAATTTGTGAAGCTTTGAAACAGTCATCTGGGTGAATAGAAATATTGAAGTAGATTTAAACGAGTACTGACTGGACCCAGTAGGATTGTATGAATTCAAGGTTATTTGGGATTTGCAACCTGACATTTCATTATGGCTAATATTATTTTTAAATCTCTTTTGAGGGGGAATTGAACATTATGGAAAGTCTTTAAAGCAATAAAATCAGAAGCAGAACAGACAAAAAGCAGTATCCCTTTCTAGGAATACTCCAAAAGACCTATTATTTTGGCAAGGATTAGCAGTGACTTGCAAGCAATGAAACTATATCACAATGATTACACCCACACACAGTCTCCAACTTATTTATTTTTTTAAAAACAATGTATTACAGACCTATGTTAATTATGGTATTGTCTGTAAAAGTGTCTATGTTTGGCAGCTGTGTTGCGAATCTAATCTGAGACTTAGACCATCAGCAAATTTAACCTGAGAGGCTTCCTGAGCAGCATTAATGTAAGCAAAGCAAGGCTCCAAAGACATTTGAGTTGATAGTTCAAATGATAATAGGGAATATTAGTCTTAATAAAAGACAGATTACATCCTTTGGGGGGTGATGCACTGTGAACATGTGCATTACATAAAGAGAGAGTCAAAGGTGAGGATGTGGTTAATATTAAAACAGATTTCAATGTGCCTTGAAACATCACTGATTCAAAGAGAAAAAGTTCCACTTTTCAGTAAGTAATCCAGAATTGAAACATGTCAAAGTACTCTTTTCAAAATGGTGTCACATGCCAAATGAAGTCATTGATACAATTGTTGCTTAAGATTTACAATCCCATTCTGCCATTTGATGGGATCTCCAGACTGACTCTCTCAAATAATTCATCTCTTTATCTCCTCTTAATGAATGCTTGATTTATGAACTAAAACTCAATTAAAAGCATAGCTCACAGCAGAAAATAACAGTATTTAGTTGAAATTTCTTTTGTCTTTCAGGGAAAAATATTCTGTATTATCAAACAAAACTAATTTCTCAAATACTTGGTTTTCTAACAGAATACCAATGTATCCGTTGAAAGCAGATATTTTTTGCCAGAAAATGCAGTTTTGTATTGCTAAAGAAATTTAACAGGAGTCTATTGACCAGCCTTGATTATTAACTATTGTACTTGCATAGTTTATGTCACTGAAGGGAAATATTTCCTTTTCTTCCACTTCAAAACCTCTATGGTTTTTTGGGTGGTTTGTTTGTTCTTTTGGTGGGTTGTTGGTTTTTTTTTGGTTGGTTGGTTGGTTTGGTTTGTGGTTTTTTTGTTTTGTTTTATTGGTTTTTTGTTTTGTTTTGTTTTCAAGTGTGTCATAATTCCCAGAGAAATGTGTGAAATTTTACTTCTAAAGTTTGAGTAAAATGTGGTTCTGAATATCTACTGAAATAAATCTCCATGTTGTACTGCAGAGGGAAGTTCAATTTATTAATATTTTTCTACTGTTACCTATTTAGATGACTGGTTTTATACATTTCTATACATGGATTCCAAAATGTATTTTAAAGCAGCTCAGAATTTTCTCAGTGATGGAGCTCTGCTCCTAGTGCTTGGATATCTTCATTCCCTCTCTTTCCACTCTTGTGCTTATAGTGCTTAGCAGCCCTCTATCTCTGATCTGGTGCTATAAAGCCACAATCACTTCTCTAGTGCTTTTTCAGGTAAACAGAAAGTTGAATAGTTCCTGTAATTGCAGCACTTAGTCAATTCCTTTCGTAGCAGTAAAAAAAAAAAAAAAAAAAAACCAAAAAAAAACCCAAAAAAAAACCAAACCAAAAAAAAAACCAACCCCCCCCCCAAAAAAACAAAAAAACAAAAAAACAAAAAACCCAAACCAAAAAAAAAACCAAACCAAAAAAAAACCCCCAAACAAACAATGCAGTGAAGTGTCCCTTAATACAAAAGAAAATATTGCCCTCTGCCTACTTGGTACAGTCCTAATCCCAAGTGAAGTCAATGTGGATCAATATTTTGTTTAGGAACCAAAGAGACTCTACTAGGCACTTGTTTCAGATACCAGGTGATCATCTTGGAAAAGAACTGACAACCAAAATTCTATAACTATGACTTTGTTCCCACGACATACATGTGTATAAATTGAAAACAAGTCTTTGTATCAGACAAATAGGATGTATTTTGAGTCAGCAGTGTTTATTTTTCTCTAATGCAAAACTTGGGTCAGAGTGGTCTAATTATTGTGCTTCTCAGTATTTTAGAAACTTTTTTAGACACTGAATAATTTACTTGCTTTACAAAAGGACAACTAAGTATTACAGCAAACCAAGAAAAACAAAATACAGTTGTGTATATAAAAGCATGCAAGGGGCTTCCTCCGAAACTGCTACATATAGGCAGTCTTTTATGGCCTTAATTGTGTCATCACTGGAAAATCCGTTGCTGTGTATCTAAATTTATTTGCACACATTATGTTTTTCACCCCTGAGGAGTAATATGATATATAACTACATCTGAAAACTAAACTAGTTATATATATGTCATGATGGTGTTTATTTTGTTGTAAAATTGACTTTCAACAAGAAATCCGATATCTTGTAAAAAGCTCTGATCAGGCAGGTTTATAATGTCATTAAATGCTGCATTTATAAATAGCTGCAAATATTTTCTTTCCTTCTACTTAAGGTTGTTGAAAACCCTGTTTAATGGGAGTGGAAATGAGCCACAAATAAGTGTATATATACTGTAGTGAAGTAATTCAGCAATTGCCATTCCTATTTAATCTGAAAGAAAAATGTCAGCAAGGAAAAAATGCCAGAGTGATCACAGAAAACCTTCAACCCTGGTAGGCATCAGTCCCCAGAATAATTTCCTGAAGGAACTAATGGAAGTTTGATTTTTGAACCATTTAAAACACAACATGATGAAGTAGGGAAGAAATCAAGAAACAGTCTTGACTTTCTGTGGGCAGTGATTCTGTGTTTTAAGTCTGAGATCTAGAAAGCATTCATCAGATTCTGTTGACCTTCCTCATGTTGAGCGAAGGTTACTTAAGCATATGCTAACTTTCCATATGGAAACAACCCAGTGGGAGTTAAACTGCTGTGGCAATATATCCATACACTCTTGGCTGACTGCACTTCTCTGTCATAGCAAGCAAGGAGATGATATACAGCTTCCTCAGGTGTAGTGATCTTTATTTTCCGTTCTCCTACCTGATACTAGTTCATCACCCTTCTTCATCTGCAGCACAGAAGTGACTCCTTATGTGAAGAGATCTATTCCCAGCAACAACCACTGAGATGGTGAAGCTGCTTTGTTGCAATAATATCTCTTTGGATCAATAGCATGGAAATCAATCAAATGAGCTTCAGACTATGAATCAAACATAGCAGCATGTGAATATTGCCCATGGTATAACAGGAACACTAGCATGTTTTATTGTCTTTCTGCTTTAAGCCATAGCATCATTCAAGTGGAAAAAAGCCATGTGGCCTCTTGAAAGAAGAAAATTCTATAGGATGTGTCAGTGTCAGCAATTTCTGGCAGTCAGAGATGTGGTGGTTATGCAGTTGCATAGGAGTTCAGCTTGCATTTTACTGGAGGACACCCTGCCTAACGTTAGCTGATATTAACAGCTTCATTGCAGGTTTTGAGTTTTGCACCGCTGTAGAGCCAATGAAACTTATATTCTTCCTTTGCAGATTTTTCTTTGTTACGGGTATATATTCAGAGGTAAATTAGAAGGAAAATCTAACTCCATCTTCTAAGACAGTATATGTGAATTCAGTGCTAAAAAGCAATATTGGAAGGATAAAGCTTTCATAGTAGAGTGCATTTTTTCCTACTTCTTGATTCTCTGACCACTGTTTATTTATTACTTCTGAATTTTAACTATGAGATATAAATAGATGTTATGTACAGTAATTTTTTCCTACACTTTGTAATTATCTGTTGTAAATTTATCAGTAGACCAGATATGGCCTACTGATATGACTAAGATGAACTGAGTTGAACAAATATGTAGAAGACTAATGCTAAGGGAATAAATCTCAAATTCGTGAAAGTGCAAACACTGTCTGATACCTGAGTAGTCACAAACAGCTTGCCATCAAGAGCAAAGGATCCCATAACATGCAGTACAGAACTCCATTATCTATTAATATTTTAGTTAATATTGTTGTGCAAATAATCTTACAGAGCACAGAATTTGCCCATTCCAACAGGTGTCAGAATTTGTTGTAAGAGAAAGGTAATAAAATGAGAAAAAATCAGATAGGAAGTAACTTGCTGTTTCTCAGATGAAAACGTTCAGAGTCAGTCTCATGTCTACCATACCAAATTACCAGTATATTGCTTCAATTGCTTTATTTTTGCAGTTTGTGGAAGGGACTCAAGCTTTTGCCCTAGCCTTAATCATTCTGCTTTTGTATCCATATAAAAGTTAGTACTGGGTGCAGACACCAACAATGGATGGATTGGGGTGGTCTTATTAAGCTTCTCTACCTGTTTGATGTAGATTTTTCCAGTACTTTTTCTTGAAAGGAGCAGCTGGATTGCACAACCTTTACAAGCAGGCTGGAGCAGAGGGAGATTTGGATGACCACCAAGGGGCAGGTATGAAGAATGCAATAAAAGCAGAAGCACATATAATAAATTTGTTTTGCAGGCCAGGAGGGTGGATTTTTCGACATTTGTTTTGTGGGCTTTGGGAGGATAAGGGGTTTGGGGTGTTTGTTTTTATTTTTGGTTTGGTTTGGGGTTTTTTTTGTTGATGGTGGTGGGTTTTTCAATGAAATTTGCATGAAGTTTCTTGCTGTTGCCTTCATTGTTCTCTTCCTACACCAATTATCGAATTGTTTTACTCAAGCATCAGATACATACCCATCAGATAAGGAGTTAAAAAGTTAAGAACATATAAAGCAAAATATTTGTGGAGAAAAAAACATGTGGCAGAGATGGATGAAAGAGAAATAGATAAGCAGGGGGAAGTAGGACAAAACAGTCTTATATCTCAACAATGAATTGTGAGAATCCTAGGTATAGCTGTAACAAAAAGGAAAATGGCCTCAAAATGCACACTGACAGGAATTATACTAGGAAAATGTTAGTCTCTTCTTGTGAAAGTGCAGAAATATCTGTACATGACTATTTATCGTCTTATTCCAGAAGGAAACATCTTTAATAGATCTTTGTCTTCTCAGAGCATGAACTTGAGCGGTGACATATTTATGCTTGGATGGTTACCTAAAAATAAGAAATGCAAATGTTCGCATTTGTAAATGTTAATATGGCAAGATAGTGAAGTCACTGTCTCATCCTGATGTGTGGAATCAAATGGAGAGGACAGAGAATAGACTGGGCTTTCACAAGGAGAGTGAGACATTGGGGAAACAAGTAGCAAAAGTGTAAAGAGACTACGAAGAATTGGACATCGAGAAAGTAGTTTTAAATTCCTTTCTTGATATACAAAAGTGAGGCAAGTGAAAAGTTGATAGTTCTTGCAGATTACTTGGTTCAATGCTTAGTAGGGCCAAGAATAATTACTATATAAGTGACACTGGCTCTTTTTACTTTGTAACATTTATAGGAATTATCATACAACCAGACTGCCACTACCTGATATTTACTATTCAATCAAATGTCAAAAGTTACCATTAAATGGGGTGAAAAAGAGAAAGAATGTGGCAACAGTGATTTGTAACTATAAACAATACCAAAGTAACAATTGAAACATACTTTAGGACATTTCTGACTCAGGAACGATTTTCTGAATGGTGTATGTGCAAACCACAAACAAAAATGAAGTTATTTCTTTCAAAGAGATTGAATTTTAGACGCAAGATATTTACTCTTATGTTATTTTTGGCTGTGGTCCATTGAGCTTGGCCAAGCTCCCACTTCTGTGCAGACCCTGGAATAATCCCACTGCAGTAAAATACTGAGGAGACAGGAATATTATCTCCCCAAGCTCCCTCCATTGTTAGGAAGGCAGTGGTAGAGGCATCTCTAAAGGAAAATTGTGAAGTCTGATGTGCTGAAACATTGTTTAGAGGTGTTTATTTTTTTCCATTGACTATTAAAGGAGCCTACAGTGGTTGTAATCCTAGCATAAACAGCTCTGTTAATTGCATGAAATCAGATAAATTGCACTCAGACCTGAATTAAAAACACCAAATAGATTAAAAATGAACTCACCAGAAATCTGCTTGAAAAGGTCAGGCTCTGATTGGAAGATCTGCTGTGTATGATACATGTTCATAAAATTATTTGCATCCCACCCCCGCTCAGTCTCAGTATAAATAACATTATCACTTTCATTGCCTTCATGTATTTTGCATTTTACCCTACAATCTCTGAAATAATTAGTTGAAAACTTATATCAGATACCTGCAAATGAGGAAATTTTAATCAGTGTAGCCTATGGTAAAGTACTTATTAACCATGGGTCTTTGATATATTTGAATTTGGATCATTACTTTTGATATGATAAGCGTATCAACACATAAGAAGGATTACTATGCAAATCATAATACACCTTCAACAAGTGAAGTACATCAGTATTATGGGAGATAAAATCATCTTGCAGACTAGTTTCTGGTCAGCTAAGTCTTTGCCCCCCCAGAAAATTTAAATGACCTTGAAATAAGTCAAGAGAAATCTATTACTGAACTGGTTTCTTAGATCCTTGTTTCAATAAATGCTTAATGAAAAGCTAACTACAGGGGGAAAAAAAAAAAAAAAGGTCAAATGTTTATGCATTTTGAGATTTATGGGAAAGTGTATCTACAGAGGATATATACCTCAGCTTCATGGAGCAATGAATGAATTCACAGATGTATTTGTATATGCATCACATCCAAGATTACTCCTTGCTTCTGGATACTATTTTTGGGAGGGTCCAATATTTCCTTCACTTCATTGAAAAGGCTTCAAATATGGGAATACAATCTGAACAGAAGAGAATTTGAATCAGTAGAAGAGTGATAGACTGAAAATCCAGAGAGGATGCCTCTGGACCTTTGAAAAATTATGTGATGATAAACTGATGGTGTAGATTTGTATATCTTATTTTTCCCATCCTAAATGGACAATACTGATGTATTGAAGTTGGTAAAAATACAACACTGGCAAAGCATCAGTTTCAAGTTCAATAGGTTTTTTGTACAAGAATAAAATAATTCTGACCACTCCATTTTTTCAATTCATACAAAGAATGCAGGTTTTTGTATTATCAAATCCTCCTCATAACCTTCTTTGACAGGGAAAGACTTCACTGCAAGGTTATTTAACTTTTATAATCCAACCTTCATATTTGCTTGATTCCAACCTTCATATCTGCTTGATTCAGGAAATTACAGAAGGCAGTTTGCTTCACCTGTACAGAGAAAGTCTCTTCTAATGACACTGATGTTTTGAAGCTATTCTGGTTATTACAGGTAAAGAATTTAATTTTGAAGTGTGGTCCTACTTTGTACAGCTTTATCCATATTTTTAGCATGACGCAGTCAGAGTCAGTCTGCTTTTGTGCAGGTGAAATACTGGTCTTTGCTGTCTTGTGTCCCCTCAGGCTGAGGTGCTGTAAACTGTTTCTGGACTGGTTTCAGAGCCGCTTGACATAGGACTTGCCTACAGCACACTTTTAATGTACATTCGCAGCAGACTACAGGGAAACAAAATTTAGCTTTTTGCAGCTTTGTCCAACATACACCTTGTTCCCATCCTGTATTTATGTATGTCTTTCCATTTCTTCAGTCCTCTTATTTAAGGGGATCTATTCATAGCTGATTAGGAAAGGAGAAAGCCAGCTCTGTTCCAGAGGTGATAAGAGAACCCTTTGCTGTTTCTCCCTCCCATAGCAGGATACAGAATTACATTAGGGGTACTTTTGTTTGAATTGCTTGGAGAATCCAGATGTCTGCACAATGGTGATACCTTTTCAGACTGACACTAGGACTGCAGCCAGCAAAGCCAGAACAGGCTTCTTCAATGACTGGGACTATAGCTTCACCTACAAGAATGATGCAGGATAGCAGCCCCTCTGAAACTAGAGGTGATATAATCAAGCTCATTCTGAACTTCAAAGTGTAAAGGTCAACCCCAGTAGCAGCACCCCTCCAGGAGCAGAGTCAGAGGATATGGAAATCTCATTCCAAATATAAAGAGTAACTGAAAAGCCAGAGCCAGTGAGTTTTATCTCACCATGTTATCTCCTGGCAAAATCAGGTGTTCTTCATGGAAAATTACAAAAGCAATTGAGGAACTCTTGCCTCTGGGCTACTTGCTGCAAACAAATGTATGGTTTGAATTATTCATGGGATTCTGAACAATGGTTTCATAACTCCAACAACTGAAGCCAGAATTCACATGTGTAAGGCGAGAGCTTTAAATTAAGTCTTCCGAGGCAGGACTGCCTGTTTAGTACAGTGGGGACCAAATCATTGATTGACAACCTTCCATAGTTGAATATTAAATCCTAAAAGGGATTAATGATTACTAGTAAATTACACACCCTGATTTCCCTTTCACTGTTTAAAATCTTGCCTTTGGTGATACCACTAGTGGGATTACCCTGTTCTGCTACTATTAACATTCTTTAGACAGATGGTGCTTTTTTTTAGAAACAATTTAACTTCATGCTCTTTACTGAAGAAGAAATTCTTACAAAATGTTTTAGGGTTGGTTTGCAGTAATAAGAGAAGTGTCAGTAGAATACCACAGGACAGCAGTTTGAAGGATTCATCCTTAAATATATCCATTGCAGAAATTAATCTACAACATACAAAGAACGCAGACAGAGGACAAAACTCGGTCTCATTTTCCAACTGGATTTGAAGAGAAATTGTTAATCAGCTAGCAAAGATAATTCTGTATATTTTCAAAACTATCAAACTAGTTACCCTATCCAAAGAGACTTAGAAAAATCTGTTACCTGTCCAAACACCAAAAAATGTGTGATTTTTTTTTAATCTGCAATACCTTGACCAGTGGATCAGGTACAATATCTTCTGCACAATTTTCCCCATCACTGTTAACACTGTCTTTATTAGGATTAGGGAATTTTAAACCTCTGTCAGTGACTGATTTCTCATCCTAATGATGACAATGTGAGTCAAGGCAGGGGGAGAGTCAGTATCTTGCAGAAAGAAATCCCTGAAGACTGCAAGATCATTTTCTAAACAAGCAATGAGATTTTAGAATACAAGGTAATTTATGTTTCTGAATTTATTTGCACAACACTAGAAAGAAAATGCTTCCAATAGTATGGAATGGTTCCTTGCTATTCATGTAGAAGAAATTCTATAATAATCAGCCATTGTGAAATGATTTCTGTCTGTTTGTAAGTGTGCATTTGAATGACTTACTTTGACTGGAAGAAAAACTTTAAGACACATTTCTGAGCTGTATGGGAAGAATC
>JAAGNO010006615.1:0-23219 GCA_033439905.1 Ceryle rudis | reverse complement strand
TTCTCCCTTCCTAAATGAGAAGAGAAAGGGAATAAGGTAGAGAGACTTCACGATTAGAAAAGAAATATAGAAAAATAAAACTCATAATAATAAAATGGAATATATGCAAATATTTACAAAAACAATGCCAAAGACAAACACATACACACCCCCCAGATAGCAATTACATCACTTTCACCACTGATGCAGAGTAAACACTGGGGAAGTCCCAGACTGAGCCCAGCAGCAGATGGGAACTGTGTTCAGGAGCTGGATTCTGGAATTGGATTCAGGAGCACATGGATTGGTATCAAAAGCAGAGTGGACAGTCTTCCTCAGACACTGGCCATTGAAAAATAAGGAAGAGCACTTGACCTTCATGAACTGTCAGCTTTATACCAAATATGATATATGTGGGATGGAATCCCTTGTTGGTCAGTTTGGGGTAACCTGTCCTGTCTGCTCCTCCCTGAAGGTGCAGCCTTTTACTTTCTGCACCCCCAATGCGGTACAAGTGATCTAGCAGTGACCTTGGTCTTCACACCAGTCCTTGGTAGTAACTCTAAACATGAGGCGTTATCACTGCTAGAAGCAGACACTGTCTGCACAAACAGGCTGCTAACTTCAGAAAGTGCAGTTAGTTAGAAGGGACTAAGGTGAAAAGTAACATCACTGAACAGAATTGTTCTGTTCTAAATCAGACTAGGAAACAGAATCACAGAATGGTAGGGGTTGGAAGTGACCTCTGAAAATCATCTAGTCCAACCCTCCTGCTAAAACAGGTTTACCTAGAGCAGATTGCACAGGAACACCTCCAGGTGGGTTTTGAAAATCTCTGAGAAGGAGACTCCACAAATTTTTTTGGGCAGCCTGTTCCAGTATCCTGTCACATTCACAACAAAGAATTTTTTCCTCACATTGAGATGGAACTTCCTGTGTTCTAGTTTGTGACCACAGCCCCTTGTTCTATCACTGGGCACCACTGAAAAGTCTGGCCCCATCCTCTTACCACCCACCCTTTAGATATTTAGAAGCATTGATAAGGTCCTCCTCAGTCTTCTCCAGGTTAAACAGATCTAGGTCCCTCAGCCTTTCCTCCTAAGACAGATGATCCAGCCTCTTAATTACCTTTGTAGCCCTCAGCTGAACTCTCTCCAGCAGTTCCTTGTCTTGCTTGAACTGGGAAGACCAGAACTGGACACAATACTCCAGATGTGGCCTCAGTAGGGCAGGGTAGAGGGGGAGAAGAACCTCCCTCTACCTGCTGGTGGCACTCTTCTTAATGTTCCCCAGGATATCGTTGTCCTTCTTGGCTACAAGAGCACACTGCTGGTTTGTGGTTAACCTGTTGTCTACCAGCATTCAAAGATCCTTCTCTGTGGAGCTGCTTTCTAGCAGGTCAACCCCTAACCTATACCAGTGCATTGTGTTATTCCTCCCCCAGTACAGGGCTCTACACTTGCCTTTGTGGAATATCATTAGGTTCCCCTCTGCCCAACTCTCCAGTTTGTCTAGGTTTCACTGAATGGCCACAGAACCCTCCAGTGTATGAGCCACTCCTTCCAGTTTTGTATCATCAGCAAACTTACTGAGGGTACACTCAGTCCCTTAATCCAGGTCATTGATGAAGATGTTGAACAAGAGTGGACCTAGTACTGACCTGTGGGGAACACCACTAGCAGCAGGCCTCCAGCTAGTCTCTGCATCACTGATCACAACTCCCTGAGCTCTGTTGTTCAGACAGTTCTCCACCCACCTGACTGTCCATTCATCTAACCCATGCTTCCTACACATTCCTTTGAGGATATTGTGGGAGACAGTCAAAAGCCTTGATGAAGTTGAGGTAGACAACATCCACCTCCATCTAGTGCTGAACCACAGAATTTAACATTGCCTCTGCTTTGCTCTTTGCCAACTGTGTGTCAGTGAATCATAATATTTCTATAAATAATATTGTCAGGTTTTTTGAAATCTTTTTGGAAATTTTTGTAAAAAAAAAAGTTACTTACATTGAGCCACCTTTTTGAGACATTCTTGTCTCTGCAGTGGAGCAGCAGGCTACCTGGATTTCATTCATTTTTTAGTTTATTTGTTTCCTCTCTTCCTCTTGTATACCCTCAGAGAGATAGATGTATTCTCAGAGTCTCCCACTTTGTTACCTGGGAACCACTCTTTTCCTGTCATTGATGCTGGGTGTGACATTGACTCTGTTATCACTTATTGATGGACAAAGTTATAAAAGAGCTAAATTAATGTCCACAGTTACATTCTTACCATTCAGAAAAGCTTGTATGTATCAATCATTATTTAAGTAATTATATAAAAAATAGGACAGGAAACAATCTATAGTTGTAATATAGTTCATTCTCTTACCATCAACCAATATGGAATTACCCATGTCATTCTTTATATTTTCCTGGCCATTCTTTGTGTTTTCCTGGTCAGTTCTTAAATATGTCCAATGGCAGACATTCCCCAAGATTACTAGGTGATTTACTGTTGATCCTCAATATCCATAGTATTAGAAAGCTTGTCCTGATTTTTGACACAAATATCCCTCATTGCAAATAAAGCTGGAAACTTTTCACCTGTGGATCTGAAGGATAAACTATTCTTTTCAGAGAATTTGAATATTTTTTACTGTAAGGCTCCAGAATCCTTGAACTGATACATTTTGTACATCTGTCATTGTCATAATTCTGTGGCAGAAATTAACAAAATCAAGGTTATGTGCTCTATCTTAATTCTGATATTCTTACATTGTTAGTACTTAATTTCAAAATTCAGGGTTTTTTTCAGAATGAATCAGAACACATTTGCATACGTACATATGGACATAGACACATACCCCCTGAATTTACTCTGGACAGATAGGCACACATACTCACATGGACATGGACTCTACCTGTGGCCTCCACATACTATTGTCTTACTGAGAATACATATATACAGGGCTCTAGGCATGCTCCAAAAATGTCAGCTAGCTTAAAAGAAAAAAATGCTTCCTTCAATAATTCAATGTAAATGTCTACCAGAGGTTGAATTCCACCCAAGAAAGGCTTATTATTAAACTGGATTCTCAAATATATATTTCTGTAAATATTTAATTAAAAACTGTTAAACAGAAATAGAACCCCACCCCTCACCCCCAACTAATAGCACAGGGTCCTACTTTAGCATTATACCCCTTCTGTTAGTTTATGCACTTAGATGATTGTGTATTGGTGTAGATGAATTTGCAAATATAATCACACAGCTGACCCCCCTGTGTGACCAGATGAGCTTTTGGAAAGTAGAAGGAATGCCAGATCAATTTTTTAAAACATTTTCCACAGTTTTATGAGGATAAGAATACTCATAAAGAGCAAATAAGCACACAATCAATTATAAGATGCAAGAAAAAGTAGATTAGTTGCCATCATTCCAGACAGCAGAGTACTTAGGCTGTGTTTACATTCTGGTATTTGTAGAGAGATAACTGCTACATTTTGTCTATACTCTGTTTGGAGAGCTCGGCATATAGTTTCTGGTGCATTGCTTTGAATTTGATACCAGAGCAGTACTGATTCAAGGCCACCAGGAATGTGCTAAATTGTGCAGCACAAGACACTTCAGTGCAGATGTAAGGCAAATTTAGAAGAGAAAATAATTTCTGCAGCATAAAAAATTGTAATTGCATTTCTGGTGCATAATTGGTTCAGCAGTACAAATAGGACTGAGTACAAATGGGTAAATTACCCACTAAATCTCCCTTTTAGTTTTACCTAAAAGAGCTGAAAAAAATGGCCCATGAAGCCATTCATCCTGGCTATCATGGGATGGTGGTGTGGGGTGTCCATGAGAGTCAGTCAGGCAGTCATTAATGTTAAAGGGTTCTTGAGCACGAAGAAGAACACAAGATACAGCAGGATTTATAAATATAGGTTAGTGTTTGACAAAGCAACAAACTCCTTATTGTGCCACCAGGGTCAAGTATCTTCCATGTGACTGCTCACACAAATAATGGGTTCTGACTCCTGCACTTCCAACCACAGATCGTTTAATGTAGCATAAGTGACAAAAAAATCTTTATTTAGGGTAGTATATATCTCCCTTAACTTTAGCCAACAAAAAGACTGTGTAATCTGAACTAGCCATCAACAATGTAATTAGGTTTCCTCAGTCAATGTCGAGTGATCTTATCTATCTTTATCACCTGAATCACTTCCTGACAGAAGTTCATCTTCTTCCATTGTCTTTTGAGAGTTCTAGATGTTTAGGATACATAGATCTTTACCATTCAAACAGCCAAAATGGGACTAAATGAATCCCAATCTCCAGGAAAACAGATAAGTAGGAAGTCATTATGGAATACAAACCTAAATTTGGTAAAAAAAAAATTATATCAATTCATGACAAGGAGGCATTCTGCAGAAATAGCATTGCTTTGACAAAAAGGTTGATTTGCTGTAGCTTTTGCCCAAGTTCAAATGTACTGACAACCCTTCAAGATAGAAAAGGGTGAGTGAAGGATGTAAGAAGAAATGAAACACTGAGACAGATGATAGATGATGATTTTTTTTTTCTTTCTGATGAGTCTTGCCACTGAGAGCAGAAAGAAGATGGAGGAAGCATTATACAAATAAGGTTCTGGGTGTGTTTGTGTACGTGCAATTAAAAGTTCTTCGTGTGAGTATGTAGATTAACCCTGTTTTGCTTTTGAATTGCCTAGTAAAAAATCTTAGTTTTATGTCACTGTAATATGTATAAATGCTATAGATTCTAACAGTTTATTATTTCTTTATCTTTGCTCATGGCCTTCTAAGAAGAAAATAACTGTTTCTAAAGTTCAAAGCTTCCTGACTACTTTTGAAGTCATGACAGCACTGTTCCTAGTGAGAGCTGTGATCTAGGCAGCTGTCCCCAGGAATAAAAGTAAATTAATGGAAAAAAAAAATCATAGAGATATAAAATGGTGCTTTCATCAACAGTGCTTTTCAGTTTTGCTTTATGGTATGTCACCTGGTGTGGGAGGGGAAACAAAGTAACTTGCACTTTGAAGTGGTAGTATGTTCGGAAGCAGTCATTAATGTAGTTCATACCTCTTCTTAGGTACCTGAATCAGAGTCCCTGATTCTTTGAGGTGCTCTCTGCGTCCAGGATACCTTGCGAAACCCAGTCCTGTGTCAGCAGCCTGGAGGGCAAAAATCTGACAAACAAAACTATTAACTGGAGAGCTTTAGGGTTGAATATATAAAATATTTTTGAGTTAAGATGTTATAATTTTCCATCTTTTTACAAAGACCTCATAGCAAGCCTAGATTTCAGAAAAGTAGCTTACATTAAATTATTTACAGCTAAGAAAAGTAGCTTTCTGGTTAGCTTCTTTTAATTTCCATTTGAAAAGTTAGATCATACATTTCACTCTTCTTTCTTCACATTTAAATTATCGGGGCATAAAGCTTTTCACATTATATTACAAATATACAAGCACATTCCTATAATTTTCATCAGTTTGCACACACTTTCATAATGTGTTAATGCTGGTTACATAAATTTATTTCTAGTCTTACCAAGGAACTTTAATGTCACTTTCCATGGCATAAGCAGTACTATGAACACATCATGCAGCTTCCATTACATTTCCTTTCCTTGACAGGTCAAAGAAAGTAGAGGACAATATATAATTGTTAATTCTTATAACAGATTGTACCTAATTGCTTAATTATATTGGTTGACAGATGATATTGTATTGCATTATTTTAGCTGATAATGGATAGCATAATTCAGCTGAAATAGAAAACTACTTAGAAATATGCTCAATATCTCCATATTTTGTGCCCTCTGGAAGGGCAGTTTTCATCTGAGAGCTGCTGAAGAGAATCTGAAGATCAAAGGAACTCAAATGATCTGAACTTTCTTTGTATATACCCTCTGATACAAACTAGATCCCCTTTAGAACTGGTTCTAACAGGTCAGAGCACTGCTTACTTAGACATTCATGAGGAATGGCCAAAGGAGAGTATCAGAACAAGAGATGCAAGTAGATGAACTTTACCAAATGTTCTTCCTGCTTCCAGTGATTTGTGACTTAGGGGATTCCTTAGTGGGTGGCATCTTGGTATTTGATAATCACAGATGGACTTTTTTCATCTTTGTCCGGTGACTCTTGTTACCCCTACCATCTGCTAGAAATTGAGACCCTCCTGTGGCAAGGTTGCCTACAGCTTAGTTACAAGTAACAGGATAAACCCCTCCCTTTCTTTGCTTTAGGGATCACATTTTAGTAATCAGATTCACTCTTCACTCTTTGCTTTCATACACTGTTCACTATCTTCAGATTACTTGATGATGTACAGAATCATCTTACCTCATCCATCATATTTGGTTCTTTTCCAAGATGTTTTCTGGTCTATAAAAATACTTGTCATACCTAATCCATTTCATAACTTTAATTATCCTGGATGTTTTTTGCTGAAATTTTTCCAGTTCTACTAATTTGGTAGATTACACAGAAAGAAAATATTAAACTGGAACTTCTGACATTATTTCTACAGTAAAACATTGGAGTCTGGAGGGTATAACACGAATTTGTTATGTTACAGTTAGCTCCACAAATTCTGAAGACACATTTCACCCTCCATTATATGAAAGGGGAATGTAATATGCTGCTTTAATTTTTTGAAATTATACTTTCTAAGCACGCAAACTAATGCATACTGAAAAAGTCAGAGTACTATAGTTCACCAGTGTAATTTATGATACATCTCATGCGTGCTAAAAGATAGCACACATTGGGGGGAAAATGTAAAATCCATTAAAAAAATTAAAATAATCAAATTAAGCCAAGGGTGATGTCCAGAAAGACTAATAGTTTTAATTTCCTATTGCATTTATGATACATTTAAATGGTGAAACTACAACTGTCATTGAAATGTTTTACAAATAATAATTCATCCATATCTTAGTTAAGTATTCTTATGAGAAATTGGGTACCAGGGAGATGTTTCAGTCAGAGCAGATATTCTTGCCTATATTCAGTAGTTTACTCTCAATTATGAGGGAGTCATAATTAGGAGGAATAAGAATCGAGGACTTCTTGGGTGCCACATTTTTCTTTCTATAATACTAACGTGTATATTACAAGATATTTTTAGAACTTTTTGGTGTGCAGTAAGACTTAGACTTTCATTATTTCTAGATTCAAAAATTCATTGTGGTCTTCTAGAAGCTAGTGTTCAAACTGCTCAGAAACTAAGTCAAGGCCAAAATGATGCTGTCTGTCATTAAGTGAAGCTGAACTTCGCAAATGCATTAAACTAGAACTTACAGACACCAGTAACAGTTCAGGTGCAATTTCTGATTTGAATCTATTATATTACATGACTCAAGCCCTGTCTACCTGAGATACAACCTTTTTCTGGGGGACATGCTAATACAGTTGAGTGTAATTGAACAGCTTGAGCCAGGGGCTTTCTCACATAAAGAAATATGAGCTCACAAGTTATACTCTGCAAGGGTCATTTCAATTCTTATCTCACTCCTATTAATCAGCTATAACCCAGAAATGACTTTTCATGCACCTTGTCTTGATTGAAGTGGAACTAAGATATTTTGGGAAAAAAAGGGGTAGGAGATATATTAAACTGATCCACCACAAA
The DNA here is from genome assembly GCA_033439905.1 of Ceryle rudis. NCBI lineage: Eukaryota > Metazoa > Chordata > Aves > Coraciiformes > Cerylidae > Ceryle > Ceryle rudis. The sequence continues at coordinate 15,600 of JAAGNO010006615.1, read as the reverse complement.
ATTAACTCATGAACATGTATCTGTTCTTGCTCAACCTAAAAACAATTAAAATAATATTTTATGTATCTGAATATATTTTTTTCTTATATAATAGAGATAAGGTATTTTTTAGAGGGAGAAAGAGTAAAATGTAATATTCCTTTTGACCAGGAAAGGAATGCATCATGTGTTTGCATTTTTTTAATTGCTTTAGAATTCCAAATACAGCTTGTAGTGAAATGGTATCTATAAAGTAATCACAGAATCAACAACAGCTGACTATTTTGCACCCTTGTGTATCCAGGAGAAAATGGAATTTCGATTATTACGCTTGGCATCTTATTAAACATTTCTATTCTAATACATTTTTTCCTCAACTCTCCTGTCCTAACACTCCCAAGAGAAATTTTTTCTTCCTATGATTTTTTTTTTTTCTGACAGGATGGAATACACTTATAATTTCTTACATTAAATTCCTCTATCGTTACAAATTACCTTCTTATTTCTAAGCTCAAAACACCCATTTAGGTGAAAGATTTCATATTCTTTAGAGATATTTTTTCATATGTTGCATCTGATTGGCAGTGTAGCACAGTAGTGGTTGAGCAGCCTAAATAAACTATAGCAATAAATTTCAGAAAATCTGAGTCTCAGTAGTAGCAAAAGGATATTATTGCAGGCTAATAATTGAAGTGATTCATTCAGTCTTTCTAGCCTTTGGGCAATTTTGTATGTATTTTCAATCAAATCTCATTCAAGGTATGTTACCAAAAAAAAAAAAAAAAAATCCCCTTGTTCATACTGTCAGCACAATAATTGCCCCTAATAGAGAGAGTACTTCTGAGTACATATTTAGAAAAGCCTTAAAAGACAGGACTACATCTGAAATGCTGCTGTAGTGGTTCACCAAGTAAGAATCTAAAGCACCCTTCAAATGTCATTCATCCTCTGTTTCCAATCCCTGGAAATAGAAAATCAAATTAATAGCACCAGAGAAGCAAACCTCTTCTAAATGGTTGTGTTTTGCTATAACTAAAAGTCTCAGAGCTCTTCATGCAAACACTGCTGATAAACAGTGACCATTCACCATGTGGTATGCTCATAAGAGAATATTTGAACTACTCTGAAGAGGTCTTTCTGATCATTTCTCTTACTCTCTTGCATGTTGTTTTGACAACAGCAGGATTCACGAAAGTGGGAGACACACCTCTCATTAATGCCCCACAAGAAAGAGCACTGGCTCTCACCTGCCAAAGGACAAAGGAAATGTCAAAATAAGTAACAATACTCAAGGTAAACCTCTGTCACAGGGACTTGGGCTAAATCTCAGCTAATGCCTTTCCAGAACATCTTCTAATTGATTCACCACATAAGACAGACTGGGATGGACCTAAAGCAATCTCTTGTTTGTAAATCAAAATGTTCCCTACACCTAGGACTGAAGTTAAGTTATGTCTTGGAGTCAGGAGCCTGAGGGGTGGTAGTGATGTTCCTGCTTCCTTTAAATGGGCATTAGCACCAACAGTTTTTAAACTATTCCTTCAAGGAAGAAAACACACTGGACTCAGCCAAATTATTCTGTCTAACCTCATTTTGGTAGCCTTTATGAGGAGGACATCTTGGAAAGGGACCAAGACATGACAGTTTTCTACATTTTCTGAAGTATTACACAAAAAAATTTGTCACCAGTCTTAGGTGACATAGTAATAAAGTGCTCAGAGCTCATCTGTAGTAAAACATGACTTTATCATTGAAGTTTAAAAAACTTTTTGAAAAGCTAGAACTGAAAAAGTGATCATTCTATCTTTTGTTCTGAGTAGTTCTACAGTGAATTAAACCTCTACACAGTCTATAGTATGAAAGAGAGAACACATTTTTCATTGTTATAACAGTAGCCAGACCTGAAACAGAAGAGACATTAGATGGTTAATTAATTTTCTATGAAACTATTGTATTTTATTTATTTGTTCTATTTCATTTTATCAAGTTCTGTATACAGCTAAAGGCAGCAAAAGGCATATTACCCTATAGTCTCCAGAATGCAGGATATAGCACAGCAGAGAGCATTGGCCAAGTAGCATGAATGAATAATTTTTAAATTATCTTTATTTTGAATTTTAATATATCTGTCTTGCATTTCAATTTTGTTCAAGAATAATACTCTTTCAGATGCTTTCTTAGGGACATACTGTGTTACCTCAAAGAGGAAAAAGTACACAGAAAATTACATGATGTTATAGACTGTTATAATAAGATAAAGTTAAGCTCTTGTGTGCTATGCTTTGAATAAGTGATATAAAATAATTTGCCCTATACATTCAATAGCACTAGCTACCACACAGGACTGTTAATGTTCCTATTTTGACCTCATAGATATATTCAGGAAGCAAATTGTCTGCTATTAACACACCCACTTTCTCTCCCCCGCTTCCCAAACAAATTTGGCTTAGTGTGAATGTAGGATGGGGTAATTTGACTTTTGCAATCACAGCAGACAGCTGTGAGTGATACATGACATGAAAATGAATTATCCCCACCCTTGTTCATTGAGATCAGATAGTGCTGTGCAGTTATTATGCTATGTTGTAGTCTGTGCCTGACAGGTATGTAGTACAGGAAGATAAAACAAGCCTTTACTCCTAGATTTCTTAATTGTTCCTATACAAACAGAAAACAAACTTTATACAAACATATTCCATAATTTCCTTTCAGTCTCTCCCTTCATTCTGCATCACTGTGAGATAACTGCACCATGCCAAAGTCACTCAGAGTTTATAGTAATGCTAAATTAGATCCCCTTTTCCCTTTCCACCCACTGCTAGACTGTTGTTAAATCTCTCCAGTTAATTCCTCAGTAAGAAAAACAAGCCATATAATTTCCTTTCTATTTCAGCTGTTAGAGTTCTCATAATTTATCAAAACTGTCTTATAATCTCTCCTCTCACCTGATTCATCTTTCTTCTTTTCCTCTTAGGCTTTACATTGCAAGCCTTCAGTCCAATTTATCAGATCCTTTCCTCAGCCCAGTCTCCTTGTCTTCCTTCCAATTCTGAGCTCATGTTTCACTGATTTGGAAACTTTCTGTGTCTTCTTTGTGAGCAGCAGATTCCTCATAACAATTTTTACCTTCTACATATTCTACCTTAAATTGCCAATTGTTGCTTGGAGTACAGCTCCTTCTGCTCCCTGAGTACTCCATCTTCCCTCTCTGTATCTTTCTCTCATTGGAAGTATCTACAATTTTGCAGTTCAGCACATTCTCAGTTTCCTTTCTTTCTTCTTCCCTGTGATCCCTTCAAGCCTTGGTTCACTTATGATAGAAAAATTTTATTTATTTTCTAATGGATTTTACTTATTCTAAATGTGAATTTTTCTTATTTGAACTGTGTCTCAGAGGTAGACTTGAGCACAGTTTGTGAGATTTGCCCTTCATCACAAACTCAAAATATGAATAAAGGTAAGCAAGAGTGGTTTTGGGGACTTGTGTGTTGTCATCTAAGTCACTGAGCCATGCTCAGCAGCTCTAGTTTGAATAAATCATTTGAATCACAGTATAATGGGAGTATAGAAGCTTTTTTTTAGATGCTTTCTGACAACTAGCTTTGAAAAAAAGTCAACAGCTTGCATAATGTAGGAAGTATGATAAATGGGACCCTACTAACACAGGCATTTCAAATCAGGGTGCCTGCAGTTAGGCTCCTAAAATCTCATGAATACAGTTACATAAACAATCAACTCTGAAGTAGTCACCACTCACAGTGACTGCCCTGGCTAACCTACTAACCTGCCTGGTTTCTCTTTCAGTGCACCCCAGTGAGTTTCTGTGACCTACCACCTAGCAGGAAAATCAGCCTTCCTGACTGGTTCATGATGTCACCTGCATCTGTTCCTGAGCAGTCCCTGGAAAGTATCTGACTTCCAACCAAACCTATTTGTCATATGTAGCACCAAAAGAGGCTTAGCAAGCCCATTGTGTGTGCTCCGATTTATGTCTTTAGAGGTTCATCCGCATAGGAAGTGTTCTGGTCCTCTGGATGGTGTGACCAGTTCTGTACAGGTCAACAGAGGATGAGGGAGGGCAAAGGCTTTTTCTCCTCTCTACTTCTTCTGTTTTGTTTCCTGGACCACAGACATGTAGCCTCTAGCTTATTTTCTCATCTCCTAAGATCTCTCTTTCTCTCACGTGTATCTGCAAAGGGGAAGATCCTTCTACATTTGCCCAGCCACAAACCCCAGAGAAGGAACTGCTGGGAATGTGCTATGAGTGGTGCAGGAGGAAGACACCACTCAAACTGAAGTTAATTTTTTTTTCCTTTCTCACTAGGCAAACATACGACAGATCTACCTGTGCCTGACACTTTCTGAGCACCAGAGATTCTCTCTCCCTCTAGGGAACCTTAGGTTAATGTGATGGAAAATGCAGTCAGCAGATTCTGTACCATCAGAAACCATCAAACCTGCACAAACTGGCCCTGTACCTCTGAACTGTGCCTTATTTCTAAAGCTAAAAGACTAGTAATACCAGATTCTTAGTTCAGTCCTGATTTGATTTTTAATATCTTCCTTCTACCCTTCAAACTAATATTTTTAGAAGGAAAAGTTAAGGAGGCTGCCTCACAGATATTGAAGTCTCTACAGTAATTTTCAGGCAGAAAATCAAATTGCCTGTGGGCTGTAGGTTTTCATAGTGCACATGCATAGCAGAGGTCACCTTTAACATTAAGAGCATGAATCTCGTTTTCCTTCCATCATTTGAGCTTTGGTGTAATGTCATTAATAACTTCAGCAGATTCACACTGACTGATCTGAGGGGTTACTAAAACCATTAGTTTGGCCCAAACCTTGTATTTAAAGTGTAACTAATGCCAACAAAAACTCTTAACTGTGCTTTAGAGAGAATAATATAATAATTAAAAGCTGCTGACAGCTTTGTAGGAACCATATGAGACAGCTTATTTAATTTTATACAAAACTCTCCATTATTAGATCGTACTTTTTTTTTTTCTTCAAAGCAAATGAAGCCATTACCCCTATGTTGAAGAAAGAAGTGAGGTTCTGAGAGAAAAAAGCACTGCTGGATCCCTTAAACGAGAGTAGGCAAGATGGCAGTAGTACAAGACATCAAGAGAGCAAAGAGAATGAAGTCTGGCTTTTGAGTTTGTTTTGAATTTTGTTACTAGAAAGACAACAAGGCTTTGCAAGCTTGTTCTGAGAGAAATCAATTTACCTTTACAGCTACTTGGCTACTGATAATTCCTAAAATCCCAAAATATTAGTACATTTGAGAGAAGGAACTATCGCAGAATGAGGCTGTAACATGAAACAGCCAGAACCTGAAAATTTACAGGACAAATAGAAAGATGAATGCCAAAGGTAGCACTACTGAAGTGAAAGACTCAAACTGTGTCCTGTTTTAACTGTTGTTGTTGCACCAAGAAGCAGTAGGCTTTGACAGTGGGTCTTTGTGTTTTGCTGAATGGCTGTGAGCTGCACTGTAACATGCTGTAGACAGTAATACAGCCTTAGAGTCTGCTGGAGTTCTCTGAGTTGAGTCTAGTGTTGCTGGTGAAGGCTTTTTGTTAACATATTTGCTTGTAAATAAGAACTATACCAAAAATAACGGCAGCAATGAGTCATTCCCAAATTATGACCCATTTTTTGTGATTAACACTTCTTGCATCTAAATGAGCCAGCTGTGATATGCAGCGGTTTAGTTCAGTGTGCTCCATAACAACCCTTTTTTTTTTTTCCCCAAAAGTGAGTAGCAGTCCAATACTAAAAGCTGGTATCACCAGTTTAATTCCAATACATCTGTACTGATCTTACCCCGGTACTCACTGTGCTTAAGTGACTGTGCCTGTCCTTTTCCTCCATCTCAAAATCTCCCACCTAAGACAGTCAAATTCTGCTTCAGAAATGGTAGTGCCTGAATTAAATTTATTTCAGATTTCTCTTTTCACAGCTACTTGCTTCCACAGTTCAGAGAAACAGTTTTGTAGCAGCCTTCCAGAGTGTCACATCTTTAATATATCAGATATCTCATTTTGGCTGTCTCCTGTATGGAGTACAGCCAGCACATGTATGACTAGATCTTGTACATCATTTCTTTGCCTGCAGTTCTTGAGATTTGTGGATTTGCTGACTTCTGAAAATATTTCCTACACTACTCAACAATACCTTTCTTGGTTCCTTTCATGGATACCTTTCAAAGCAGTAGAATGACTTGGAAGGATCTATAGACCAAGGTTAAAACCACAGAGATAATTATCTGAGTTAGCACTAGGGTACCTGGGTGCCTGCAGTACAGAAAGCAAAGCATGCAAATCTGTGACAGTTTGGTTAATGGATTTCTATCATGAGTCATCATTCTCTTAGCCAAGGCAATAAAAATTCATCTAACTGATATTTATCGTTGTTGTGATATAGGAATGCATCCATGTGGAGTAAACTTTGGGGGTATTTAAAGCCTGTGATATATGACCACATTTCTATTTGTATTAGTTGCTGTGACTGGCACAACCTATTGTTAATAATTACAAATCCTGCTCTTTAGTATTATGGTAAATCTGATTATGAAAGTTCCTGAATTTCATCCTTTGCACCCAATAAATCATATTGCACAATATGTTTATACAATGGCACAGAAATTTTTTATAAACATTAATTTTTATCTATTTCTTACTTAATTTTCCAAAAGTATTTCTAGTACAGACAGGCAAACCTTCAACATGGATTTGCTTTTTCAACAGTGCACATTTAGATCAAAGTCTACACATGTTTTGGCCCATTTTTAGCACTGCATTTTTTTTTCTTGAAAGACATTGCTTCTTAGTGCATTAAAATTCAGGAAAATACTATGCAAAAAATGTATGAAAACAATTAAGAACATAGCTGTGATCAGTTAATTATTAATTGGTGGTGATTTTGAGCTACAGTGTAGACAGATTTTTCAGAAGCTATTTTCATACTTAAGCTGTTTAAGCAAATAGCATATGCTACTTTGTAATTCTGAATGTATATCTAACTAGATTATATTAATACAGCCAAGTTGCAATTGTATCACTTCTCCTTCTAAGGATTATAATGATTCAGATAATAAGTCATAATTTTCTACAAAAACTAAGTATGTTCTTTATGTTCTTTTGATTCTTCAGACTGTATTTGAGTTTCCTGAACATGTGGTATATATTTACATATTTTTCAAGAGTATTTTCCCTGCATTAAAATTTAGTAAAAAAAACCCCAAACAAACAAAAAACCCAACCAAAACCAACCAAACAAACAAAAAAATCAACCAGAAAATACTGAGAGAAATAAAATATGCAGAGCTTTTATTTTCTTGTACAGATTTTATCTTTTACCATGTTGCACTTCCCACTTCTTCCCCACCCCTCCCATCAGAGTAATACCAGAATGGGTTTAGAGTTAACTGGAACTTAATTTACTGTTTCAGGTGAACGTGCATATCTATTAGTCTTGTCAAAACACATTTTGTTTTACATACTTTTAATGACAGACCTTAAAGATTTCTGCAAGGCACACACTTCATCATCATTCATCCTAAGAAGAACATTAGGTTAAACAGAGGTAAGTGAGAATTTCCATTTTAATTTACTGTAATTTAGGCATCTGCTTTTGCCAGTCAGCAATGTTTGTTATAAAATAAAGTTGAAAAAAATTTATTGAACTTTTGAACTGAAATGCATTTTGAAAAGCTCCATTCTACAAATGGTTGTGAAGCGTTTCAAAATGGCAACATGCAGCTTTAGGCCATGAAAAAAGGGTTTTGCAGTAATAACATGATGTGTTAGTGAGTGCTCCCCTGTTATTTCAATGTTAATGCTCTGCTAAGAGCTTCATGACCAGATCCATTTATTGGAAGGTGAACTTCATCAGGCCCTCCTCACCTCAGGGATAGGTCTTCTGAAAGTAGTTCAGGTTAAGTAAAGGCTGTGGAGGTATGAAAACTGAACAAAGAAACACATTTCTTACTTATAATTTTCATTCCAACTCCATTACTCTACTGCCTGTCTGAATCTGCCAAGAATGTTGATTTACACCCTGCTGGGACTGCCAGGGTACCCTCACCCTGTGCTCTCAGCTTTCTGTACTGGCTAACCTAACTTTTCTACTTTCTTTTTATAAAAGGTGGAAGCAATTGCTATAGGATATTGATTCTTTCTCATTGATCTTGAAGATAAACAGTACTATTAACTTACCACTGCTTGAAATGCATTTTGGTTTTGCCAATATTATTAGCAGTCTATATACTATTCTACCAATATAATGGCATGGATTTCCAAGGTTCAGTGCTCGGTTTGTTGAAGAATAGTCTCAAATATATGATGATGACTGAATAAAATACATAATTTTTGCCCACTCTACCTACCCAAGGTATCTGTCTTTGTTACTCTTTCCTTGTAAATCCTGGGAAAAACAATTCAAAAGAACTATATCAACAGTGGAAAAAAAAAAAATTGGAAAGCAGGAGCTTTCTAGTGTTTGAATTCCAAAAGTTAATCTGATAAATTAAGATTTTTTTAACAGCTTAAAGATTACATAGAAAGTCAAGGAAAACAAGCATAAACTCACCATGTATTAGATAAATATTTTTCTTTGCCTAATTTTCTTTTCTTCTGTCTACAGAAATGGGTTTTTGTTCTTTTTGATGATTTCTTTTCCTGACATTGCATAGCATTAAGGAATCAGACTGCAAATTCAGCTTAGAAGGTGATCTAGTGCCTGTTATAGTTTTGCACTGATTACTCTATATGTCTCTGAAACAAATGGTGACCATGAGGATAGAAGAAGGTTAAAAAAATTTGTGAGGTGAATGTTCAAGAAAAATCCACTCCCAGTTCCTTTCAGCTGAGAGTGTAATGTAACAGGGATTTTCATCCAAGTACAAACCCCTTTCTAATTCAGTATTGGTCGGTTTTCAAACTCTTCCTTGAGAGGCTCTGCTTGGTGGGAGGGATGGTTTTAAATCTGCAACAATACCCTCTTCTATAGAGCGGGAGTAAGGCAGCTGGTGTCTGTCCCATAAAAAGCACATGCTCCAAAACAGGTCCCATGTTAGCTGCAGAACAATGTCTCCTGGGTTACATCTCATGTTTGTATCAGCCTGGTGCTTCAGCCACAGCACTGTGTGGTGGTCTGAAAATAAGTCTCTGGATAAAAAAGATTTTAATCTTCACTGTTGACTATCCATAGTAAATTAGAGGAAGAAAGGGGAATTAATTTTAGAATAATGAAACCAGACTTGGTTCAGACATAATTTAGAGATTAACAGTGGCTGAACCTGAGGCCATCATCTTCTCACTGTTGATTGCTAATCATCAGGAAGTGCCCTCACCTGATCATTATTGCTGAGTTAAATCAAAAATATGCTAAAGACGTAAAACAATAACTTTCAACCAATAACTCATAAAGTTTTGGCTAAAGCATTACTTATGCCTGGGAATCTTTTTTTCTGTAACACCTTGTGTGAGCTATGGAGAACAGGAACATAGGCTGTTTGTCCGTACATTTACAGTTTAAGTTCTATATAATACAGTGTAGCATAATTAGAGTGTAGACTTCACAGAAGAATACTTTTCATTAAACATTTGCCTTTCCTAATCTGTCCCCATTATTAAAAGTAAACATATTCTACCTTTACTGGAAATCTTTTTAGACAAGTGAAACTCTGCTCTTTTCAAGAACTCTTATAAAATAGATTACACCTTTTTTGTTCACTGTCTGCCTACCTATCTATATACTCTTTCTATTGCACCAAGTAACCAAGTTCAGCTGATCATTTCTTTCTCAAAGACAATGTGAACCTTAAAATAAAATCCACCATTGAAAAACTTATTTAAGTGGACTCATTTCCTGAATTATTTTAAAATGTATTGGATTATTTAGTTTTAAGCTTCCTAGGTTGAAAATGTGTTTCAGCACAGGTTTCAGAGTCAAATATATCATTAAACAGGGAGAAAATTCTTCCTAGCAGATTATAACTCTAAAAAAGTTAAGCGGGATCACTTAATAAACAACTAGCAAAGACTATGGTCAATCTTCTTTACAATTCTTCTCTTCCTTGGAAAAACAGTATTTCAGAGGGCATGGTTAAAGTTGATGAAAAAAAAAAGCAATATGAAAGAAAAGCAAATCAGTTGCATAAGGGACTCAAAAAGAAACAAGCAACATTTTTGTTTGTTGCCTGACTGTTGTCAGCAATATCCCCATAAGTTATCAAGCGAGAAACTAATATGCAACAAAAGAGAAAGGTCACTCACCACAATGTCAGCAAATGTTTAGAAAGGTTACACTTTACAATGACAATTGTGAACACCATACTTATTCCATGGATGAGCAGTGAGGCAGTGAAGTTTCATTAAAGCCAGAGTGATGTTATTAAACTTTTATAATTTGACTGCGATATGTGCAGCAGCATTTTTTGTAAGCTCAAGACTGTGCAAAGTGCAATGAGGGAACTGATAAGTAGTGAATTACAATAATCAATATGTTAAATGACAAAAGCATTAATCAACCTTGCAGCAGTGTCCTGACCTAGGAAGAAATTAGTTTTATATAGATCATATAAATACTACATAAATTACATACTGGGCCAAATGAGTGGCTCATGTAACTCAATTGTTGACACATGCAGCTGGTGACACATTTGAATCTAGTGATAAATTTAGATGATTACATTCTGACATGATATCATACTGAGTCAGGCAATTAGCATAAAAACATTTTCACAAGAATTTATTTTGATGTAAAATTTATGTAGATTCAGCTCTGCTTATGCATTTTTCTTGTTTGCATGGGACATTATATTGCTCCACAAGAAAAACTCAGTGAGTTTTACTGGCATGGGTACCCACAGATGGGTAAGCTTAGGTGTTCATATTCTGTTACTGGAAACAGGAAAATGGTACGCTTTTTTTTTTTTTTTTTAATGAAAAGGACATCCTTTAATGCAGAGTTTTGGATCAAGACTGATCAGAAGTGATTAAATAAACAAGGCAGGGAAGCATTCACAAGTGTTCAAAGCCTTTGTTACACAGCGAGAGAAAATTAGTCTTGAATTTTGTGTGTTGCAATTATCCTTTCAGAAACCCTTTTTGTTTGAGCTTTTTAATATTGGTGATGCAAAGGTATCAGAGAAGGTGTTTCTTGCCTCACTATCTATGGTCTCATTTCAAGTACCTACAAAAATGTACATGTTTATTAGAATTATCTGTATGTATCCAGGAACTTAATAAGTGTTTAGAAAAAGCTAAGAGGGTAAATTTGAAGCATCTTTAATATGTCTTTATTAAATCCTCAACATTTCTGTACTTAAAAAAAAAATATATGAAAAATAAATGAAAATGACAGGTTGTAGGCACAGTGCTGGCTGACATACTGGTGATATGTATTGATTCTGCCAATGTCTCAGAGTTCTTCACTTGCAAAGATTGCTTTTTTTGACTGTTCACTCAATTCTTGTTAACACAAAAATTCAGAGTGAGATCCATTAGTCTCCTCAATTGCTAGTGACTGTCAGTGAAGTGAGTGTGTTTTTACTTGGGCTAACTCTAACTTTGGTAGATGAAAAGAATACCCATGAGGTCAGTGAATAATTCAGGAGTGACTCAAAGCCTGGCCAACAGCATTAAACTCAATGTATTCAACAATTTAGGCAAAGACATAATAACAAAAGTTAATATTCAAGTAAGAACTGAAAGAACAATGCTTTCCTAAGAAAACTGCATCCCAGATGAAGATTGAGCAGAGTCCTTTATTTTGTTTCTGATCAGAAAATGTGTAGTTCTTATTTGAAAAGGAGGAAACATAAGATGGAAACTAACATTGGGATAAAGGAAAAAGTGGACAAACAAACAAAAAAACTCGCTATCTTTAGTTTCTGTGTCACTGGAAAATGCGCTGGGAGTTATAATGTTGAGTGAAATGCTTTTTTTAAGTATCAGAAAAGGTATTTTAGTCAAAATTCTATAATGTTACCAAAATAAGATATTACATCAGAGAAATTCTAAATACATGCTGATTTATTTTTTTTTTTCCCCTGACTAAATACACATTGTATGCTGGGCATGAGCACAAAATCTGTCACTATAAATAACACTTCCAGGTAACACAGAAAATGATCAGAATTTTGGCCCACCTTTATTGTTAATTACTGCATAGTTGCTTGATGTATTTCATCAGAGAATATTATGTGCCTATCATTTCTAGAAAAATATAGTTGTTCTATCGTCTCGGCCTAAAAACTAAAAGCAGTAAAATATAACATGCTTTGACATTATGATTTATTGTACAAAAGTGAAAACAGGGGAAAATGGATATGAAACAAAACTAGCAAAATTAGTGTGTGCTTTGGCAGATCTTGGTTTAAAAGTAGATTACACTAATCAGTTTGCTGATCTAGAAAAATTCTCGTATTTTCAACTCTCTAAAAGTTTTTCAAATAGTTTATAGATTCAGTCTATCATCAATATGTATGTCAAAAAAATTCACTGTACTAGTGAGAAGTGCAAATAGTTTTTTTTGACAAGTTCATGTATGAATTACTAAAAGATAGACATCGTCACAGAAATAACCACGTCAGAAAGTAATCTAAATGAAGCCTGAGAGGTTGTTAGAATTTTTGTTCCAGGATCTACATTCACTAGTCTTTAAATGATGGTGAAAATTTGTGTTTTACAATTATGAAGAGAAATTTACAGAAAGTAGAGTATGGCAAAATTTCTTAAAGTCTAAACTAAAACTATTCTTACTGGATGGGGCTGCCTATCTCAGCTGTGGGAGACGTAGTTTTCTTTTGAACTGATGGTAACTCCATAATTGTGGTTTAGAATGAACTTCTTGGTGCAATAAGGTGTGCTATTTAATTAGATTTATACAACAGGTTCAGAATATTTTTATTTTATACACTCTAAGAGGCGACTGAAGACGATAACAATGTGACCTTCCAGTCTTCTGATCTTCTGTGAGGAGTACTACAAATCCCCCTCACCCATTGAGTCGGGTAAGATGTGAATACAAGAATAATTTCTTAGGATGTACATCACATCTTGGAAGTTCAGTTCCATTGTTGCACTTAAATTTCTATAATTGGCTACTAAGGCTTTTTTACTTTCTTTGCAATTGTGTTGTTTGCTTCTGGGGGTTGTTTGTGAGTTTATTGCTTGTTATACTGGTCCTCAGCCTTCAAGATCTTTATAGGTGGAAGCATGACAGCTTTTATTATTAGAAGACAGAAATCAGCATTATGGTGCAGCCAGTGAATAGTATTTCTCTAGACTTAAAGAATGCTGCTCTCATTTACAAAGTACGGTATTTTGCTTCCCATTCTAAGAGGAATACATTAATATTTTTGAAAATGACATTTCATGATTAGCTAAGCACAACACCTACACAGTCATTTCAAATAAGATTGCTTGTTTTCAAAATTGTTTTACTATGTCAAAGGAAACAATAGTCTTTCTTGCAAGTCTGTTTAAAATTGAAAAACGGTTATTTAAATTCACTTTGACTCATAGTCCTGACTTTTCAGTAAAGAAATAAGCTCTTCTCTATATTTTCTTTTCTAATAATCTGTATTATATCTTATTTTTCAATGGCTTTCTATGGATTTGGGAAGCAATTTTCATTACTATAAGCATTATTGTTTCTAGTGAAAAAATATTTAAGAACATTGAAAAGTTAATTGACCAGAGATTCATGGAAAATATTTGGCATTTTATATTAAATATGAGTAGAATTTCAATGAATGAATACAGGCTGAAAAGAGATATCTTTACAGGGTTTCATCTTGTGACATTTAAAACAAAAATAAATGAAGAGAGGTGTATTTCTAGTGCAGTCAGTATTTACAGTATCTAAAAAGAATGGTCTCTAAAGTAGTACTTTGTAAATGAAAGGAGCATGCCCTGTAATGTGGTGAGCAAGAAGTTCACTAGTGTTCAGAGTGTCAGAGCTCACCAATCAGCCCATGCCCTCACCTGAAGTAAATCAGCATATCTCCACCAGGTTCAGTGAACCAGCTCACTGTAGTGGGTTCAGCCCTACCACCTATTCAGAGCTATATGTATTTGATCACTGGGACTGTGTCAGTATGTCAGCATTACAGTAGCTGTGATGCCAATTAGAGGTTCTCATTTTAGACACCTGTCTTCCTGCTTTTGATGGTGACAGCACCTATCATGTGTGCTACAGCAGCCCAACATGAGAATATTCTGAATAATGTTAGTTAACTTCCTAGTAGGCTGGACTAAGCTTTTTTACCAATTACATGCGCTGTCTTGCATCACTATCTCTGAATTATATATAACGATCTAAAGGCAAGAAATGTAGAGAGCTGCACTTCCCAAAAGGCAATGAATCTAGGAACATAAAGCTGAAACACACCACCACAGCCAAGGTTCCAGAGGCTAACATGTGAAATGGCAACCTTTCTGTAGTTTTGTCCAGCCAGCTTTCAAGATTACTTGCCAGAACACAAACTGAGGTCAGTAAATACATCAAATACCTATATATCTGTATATTAATCTATGATCAAGATACCAGTGTGATATTTTTTTGCTTTGTGGAAAATATACAGCAGCAGCTGGACTGAGTTCTGTGTTTGTTTGTAATACCTAATTCTGTCACATGAGATGTTTAAAAAAGGAAGATGAAGAAGGAAAAAAGAAACAGAAAACCCATTAAGCATGCTCCAATGACTGTAGAAAGGATTTCAAAGATAGACTATTCACTCTTCAGTGTCAGAAATTCATTTGTTTCTAAGTTTCATCCTTCAGAGACCTTTGATCTGATTCCCATTTCCTATCTTGCAACTTCAATATGTATAATGTTGCTTCATTATTTTCTTGACATCTTGTTTCATGGTGAGCAGGTGTAACTTGAAAATAGTATATAAAAGCAATCTCTAATGCTGTTTCCAACCCCTGAGAAGTAATCTATGCCTGAACCACTTATTTGAAAGAAAAAAGCAAAAGCATGTCCTAGGTCAACAACAACTTTCTCCAGCTTTGGGATTTTGTGTCTGAAGCTGGTTGGCTCACAGGAATCTTAAATTTAGTGTACCTACCTTATTTTGATGCAAATGGCTACGTGCATGTTCCTAGGGTAGCTCCTGCACTGGATTAAGGCCAGGACAGTGAAGGAAAAAGAGTTGGGGGAGGGAACTTAGTCTGCTTTTGTTGCTTGTCAGATTACTTGTCACAGAATACAACTGTACACAACGTATATATAACTTGTACTTTTACCCTGTGTAGCTGTGACTCAGGTTACTTTGGTAGCACTAGTCTTCTGGTGCTCTCAGACCATGGCTGAAATACTTATATTGATCAACATGTTCCCTTCTTTTGGCACCACTGTGATTATTCTCCTTAAGCTATCTCAGGGCAGAGGATAAAATAACATAGAGACAGAAGAGCGGAAGAGGCAGAGGGAGGAAGGAAAGGAAAGGGGAAAGGAAAGGGGAAAGGAAAGGAAAGGAAAGGGGAAAGGAAAGGGGAAAGGAAAGGGGAAAGGAAAGGGGAAAGGAAGGGGGAAAGGGGAGGGAAGGGGAGGGAAGGGGAGGGGAGGGGAGGAAGGGGAAGGAAAGGAAAGGAGAGGAAGGGA